>JASDQU010251460.1:0-16284 GCA_032191745.1 Picea mariana
ATTGAGAAACTAGGGGGTTGGAGCCTCCTTCCAGTTGTAGCTGGAAAACAAAGGAAGTTGGTGCTTCCAATGAATGTAATTCTTCAAGACATATAAGAAAAATCATTCTGTGGTTTTCTCCCGATTTGGGTTTCCATGTAAAACACTGGTGTACTATGTATGTGTATGATTGTTCATTTGGTCATTGCTTATTTACTTTGCAGTTATTGGATGATAATGCTTCATTGATATAACACTTGGATTATATGGTTAAAAGGGATTAAATTTCTCTATTATTGATTCAACCCCCCTCTCAGTAATCCAACAGAGTTTTCGCTTGTCTTATTTTAAATTCATGACTATAAGAATGAATTTAAATACAAAAATTGGATATGGTTTCATATCTTTTACCTTAGAAGTATCGTTTTAAAGGTACCCATATATGTTTAAAACTCAAGACTTATGAATTTATTTATTAATGCACTATCAAAATCTTTGTGTATTATGGGTATCATGACTTCATTGGTTCTATAGTTCATTGTTGAAATGTTTGAATGCACAATAACCTTGGTTAACTATTGATATCGTTCTCATCAGTTCAATTGTCATATGAACATTAACGTAAATTGGTACATGCATGTTGTGCTTACATTTTCATTTCACCTTGCTGGCCCGAAACATTAATGAGACCATTCATTATGCGTATGGGGTTTTTGTACTCTGTAGATTTTGGCACTCCTAGTAAGAAATGGTTTGGATTTTTTACAAACCCTATGTTTTTCATTTTCCCTAACTCTCATGTCCAATTTATTCTAGCCCCCAGACTCAGTGATTTTCGTTCCATTACATTCCGCTTAGAACTATCTATGTTGCTCGTTCATTGGAAACCTAAATCTATCCCTTGTGATATCTGTTATATCCTTGTCACAATGGTAATGGAACCCGTGGTTTTTATCTAGCCGAACAGATGCCAAGATTTCCTATCCCATGATGATGCTATTGATGACCTGAAGGATCATGGGTGGGATGTGTTTCTCAAGAATTTCAAAGGCTACAACCTCTCGATTGCTAAATCCTTTGCACAGACTTTCGACGGTTTCAGGGCCAAGGTTGGGGATATTCAATTGGAAATCATAGAGGATTTCATAGGCAAGGTGACAGGAGTTCCATCGAAAGGTGAAAAATGGTTTAAGAATGCAAAGAAGGATGACGTCCCATGGAATTTATTCAGGGTTTCCCGCAAATCCACTTTCTGTACAAAAGGTATTCCCATTTCTTTGCTAAAACCTAGATGGCACAATCTCCTTTTAATTCTGAAATAGTTTGTCACTTGTGAAGGCCGGTATGGGCTGGTTTTTCGGTACCACATCTGTTTTCTTATGAATTTCATAGGGTTTGAGTTGGATATGCCTTTTTACCTGTTGATGAGTCTTTACAAGATGTCTAAGCACTTTAAGCGACAAGGTATCAATTCGAGTCTGTTTCACCACAGACTCGTTAAAATCTTGTTGATTTATCACATGTCGAAAATAGGTGACAATTGTGAAACCTTTTAGAGAAAAAATGGCTTCACCTAGGTCGACGATAAAACCAACCCCCATTTAATTTTAAACCCTAATTTGGATAGACGAGTGACTGAAATCCAGGTCATTAATTCGATTGATGGCTCAAAATTTATTGAACCAGTTTATGTTGTTGATGACACCCATGTGGATAAATAATTACCATGTAGGTTTTCACCTAGAAGATATTTGGAACATGTAATTACTGAATTAAAAGAAAAGGATCATCCTGTGCCTATGAACGAATCTAATTTAAATGATAATGATACATCTGTTGTGAAGAATTTCCGTAAGGGAAAGAAACCACAGAGCATGGTTTTAAATTTCAGGAATAAGAATGTTGGTTGTTTGATTTCTAGGAAACTAAGAAATCGAAAGGGTAATCATCTGAGCTCGATTGATCCAATTGAGATTGATGATTAGTGTTCAGATCGAGAGATAGATGATTTCTTGGCTCGTGAAGACCCAAAAAATCAATGTTCCAGGAAAGAGGTTGTTACCCATGTCGAACAGTATGACTTCGTTTCTAATTTACCCCCTTGTCTCAAAGGAAAAGAAGTTTTTTTAGGTATTGATCACGACCTGGAACAAACCACAGGTAAAAATGAAGCACCCATTGTCGACTGTGTTCCACGTCGATCTACCATTACCCCTATGCACTGCGACAACTGCCTCGACTGGATAGAGAGTTATTATAGAGATATTCCACTCTTACAGGCCCAAGTTAAATGCTTGAATTCTCATAATGTTCTATTGGAGTGAGAGAACCTTGACTTGAAGGCACACATAGAGAGGGAGAATAAACGATTCAAGAGTGTCGGGAATATAATCATTAAGAACACAACCAGTTTCAAAGAAATTATAAATTCTGAACTGTCAGACCCCTCTTTGGCTAATTTCTAATGGTAAAATGATTTTGTTTTGATTTGATTCAATTCTGTTCTGGAAAATCGAAATAGGTAGATTTAATTTTTTATTTCATTTGCTAAAAATAAGACTAGCTACATAATCTATGATTTTGTAGCGAGTGTCTTTTGAAAAATAATTAGCAATTGTTTTTCTAACATGAAATATGTTTTTCTATTTATAGAAAATGGAAGATTATGCTACTGATTGTGTGGAGAAAACACTTTGAATCATATTCTCAAATGTTCAGTAGTTTCTGCCTTTTTATGTTTTATAAAATTTTGGTTTATTTTGGACAAACCAACTCATGCATGAGTGGTTACTATTCTCACTATTTTTGTAATATTATTTTATTTTTGGGGATTCAAATCTATCTTGTATGATATGAGCATTTGAATATTGAACTAGTTTAAATACTGTTCACTCTTGGTAGTGAGAACACCTTTTGATTTGGACAGATTATGGACATATAAATTTCAAGACTGAAATGGACAAGTCGTTCACTCCTTGGCTTTAGACCAGCGTGGCTCTTATCCATTTTGTTTTTCCTTTATGAAATGTTAATGCATTTATATAGCTTTAGTCTTATCATGATATGATATTTCATATTTTTGTTCAGCACATAAATTCTTCCATAATTTACAGTCCTATGTTAGATTTGTGATCAAATTTTCATTTAAATATTGTTAAGTTATGTTGGATATTGGATGACATATAACATGAATTCTTTATATTAAGTTTCCTTTATTAAAAAGTGTTCATCATTATAAGATCACTAGGTCTATGTTTTTTTTATTTTTTTACTGTCATATAACTTCTCCGGAAACACCTTTGAGTTTGTTTCTGGTAGTATCATCCCCGACCTGTGACAGGTTTTTCTCATAAGCAAGACAGCTGGGAGTTTGAATTGCGTAGAGATATAAACTCATTAGTTGATTAATATCAGTTTAGTTTACTCGTATTCTATTTCTTTTATTAGTTTATTTATCAATGAAATAAGAATAATCTAAATTGGCTTTGACTGTTATTATGTTCTTATTTCAAATTTCGTTTTAATTAGTATTCTTTAGTTCTTTTGATTTTAAATATTAAAAATATATATATATAATGTATGTGCTTTCTTTATCTACTTCATAAACACTTTCAATTACATCGATTTCACAAGATTTCCAACAAAACTTGCAAATTGTATATACATTCTTCAAAACCATATGCACATATCCATACTTCTATGTTTTGATGTTTGTAAATCATTGAAATTACATTATTAGTATCATAGTTATATAGGTTAGTTTTATTTCTTTCATTTCTAGGAATTTAGTTGGCTAATGGATCCATTAAACTCGTCAGGTCATTTCATTCAAAATGGCTTGGGTTATTTAGACAACCCTGGTTTGGATTTGACCTTCCAGTTGACGGTGTGTCACTTATAGTTGCCAACGAATGGTGCTAGAAGGAGGGCTTGAATTAAATTGATGGCACATGGAGGTCACAAGACTCCTCGCCCAGACACTCGCTCTCTGGTCATAATGCGTAGTCTCCCAGACAATAATGTTACACTTGAAACAACAACTACCTCAAACGACAACCCTGATATTCTCGTTGAACCAGTGACACCAGTTTCTCAAGGGGTCGACGCCCAAGAAATTGTCCGTCAAAAACTCATAAGAATGCATAGTGCCTTAGCACGTATCAGACAAATTGACAGGCCACTTAATCAACCCCTTGACTTCACGGATATCTATTAACAACTTCAAGGCACTGGTCTACCAGAAAACCCTTTAGGTAGTAATACTACCGATCCTACTGAAACACCAAACCTTAGAGTTGGGGGATCTGGTATTTCGCCTTCTCCACCTAGTTCATCTCCATCCTCTTTAGGATGAGGGTCTTCAGATGAAGGTAGTCCTTCATCAAAACCATCTCAGCCTTTGACGCCACCAAATCCCATGGAAAACCAAAATAATTCTGCTAGACCTTGGCTTGATCAAGATGTCGTGGTTGTACCTAGACCCCAACACCCATTACCAAAACACCTGGAGAAATGGATGCCCAAATTTGATCCAGATTCAAAGAAATCCATTGAGGATCACATCAAAAAATTTATGTTGGCCATTAGACTTCGGAGTGTTGAACAAGAGGATGTAGTATGCAAATTGTTTCCTTATACTTTTGATGGAAATGCCTCCACATGGTATTTTTCTCAACAAGCCCAAACCATCGTCTCTTGGGACAAGTTTGAAACTTGTTTTATTGAAAAATTCGGAGATGATAAATCTACGGAAGTCTTGGTTATCGAAAAAGTGAAGGACTTTAACAAAATATTTTTGACATTAAAGAACAAAATCCCTGCAGATTCAATGTCTGCTGAAAGTTTAATCATTACATATTATGCCAAAGCCTTGCATAATAACATAGCCATATGGGTCAAAAGGTCTAAAAAGAATACATTGTTAGAAGCTTTTGAGGAAGAAAGTAAAATTGAGAAAGATATATTGAGCCTAAAAGACAATCTTAGTAGTGAATCTGAAACAACCTCATCCTCTAAAAAAACCAGAAATTCTCACTAGGCCTCCTCAAACTAAAACTCAACAAGAAACTTTAGACTTAGAGAGATTGCAGAAAGCTTTCCAAAAACTATCTAATCAAGTTGTTTACTTGAAGAGATCAACTGAGGAGGCATTCAAAAGCAAAGGAAGTTTTAAACCTCCTTTCAGAAATCCTTTTCCTCCTAACCGTCCAAACCCAACCACAAAAGGTTTGAATTTTAGAAGTTTACAAGATGCTTTGCAAACCATTTTAGAAGCACATGATTCTGCTTATGTTCCTCCTGAAAATTTTGATGATACAGTTGAGGAAGAGGTACCAAAAGAGGAGGATTCATGTCCCCTGGTTTTTGGTCACTTGTCGTATAGTATTTTCCAAGCAAACTTCGAAATTGTCCACCCTTACAACACAAGAAGAAAAATGCAAAACAAACCCCCTTCTGAAGTAAATAAAATGTGTTTCTGAAATAGTGAAAGAAAGCCGAAATTAAACAAAGCTTAGCAGCCCTAGTTTTAGAATACGATTTAATTGAAGATCTGAAAAAAAAACGAGGGCTAATATATTTGTTTTTGAACTTCTGAAATTTCCCCTTATTTTGTAGAAAATGCTTCAAACATCACTGAAAACAAAAAAAAGAGCGATCCTAGCAGCAAGAAATAAGAAGAAATTGATTCAAATGCACCTAAAAATGTCCCAACTGAAAAAACATCTAAACCTCTAGACAAAAGGGACTTAGCAGAAAAAACTTTAGCAAATGTAGATAGAACTGTTTTAGGGACAACAAAAAAAAAAAAACAGAATTATGTTGTTAATACTCGGAAAAATGTCCCACCTTTCTTGTTAAACTTTGAAATTTTTAATAGGAATGTACATAATTGTATTGTCGATTTCGGTGCATCATCAAATGTGATGCCTCTATCTATATGCCAAAAAATTAATGTAGAAGTTAAACCTTCTGATCTTAAAATCATTCATCTAGATCGAACCAGCATTAAAGTAATTGGTGAGATTAAGAATGTGTTGATTATAATATCGTCCAATCCTAAGATTCATCATATAATTGATATTATTGTTGTTGATATCCCTGAAGTTTATGGCTTTCTTTTAAGCAGGGATTGGTCAGAACAGTTGCACGGTTACTTTTCCACAAATTGGTCTCACTCGTGGCTGCCTGAAAATGGACCCAACAAAATCAAGATAAACAAAGAATGTTATATTAACCATACTGTAACGGATATGAATGATAAAAATGAACCTTTCATTACATCTACTAATTCATTTGAAACGCAGGGAATGAATACCTTCTGTGCTAATTTCATGATCGAAATCTCTCCTATCGTTGATTCTACGCAACAATATGAAATTGTAACTTATACTCAGACATCAGCGTTGCCAAGTATGCCAAGTACTTCTGACGACAAACATATATGGTCCTTATACTTTGACGGATCCAAATCCAAAGAAGGAGCAGGCACTGGCTATGCAATCATCGATCCTGCAGGTAATAAGACTTTCATTTCTTTCCGGTTAGAGTTTGAATGTACTAATAACATAGTCGAGTACGAAGAACTTCTACAAGGACTTAGGAAATCTTTAGATATCAACGTGCAAAATTTGATAGTATTTGGTGATTTAGAAATCATGGTTAAGCAGGTGAGAAATGCCATACATTGCTTATCACCACATCTGAAAAGATACCAAACAGAGGTATGGAGTTTGATGCATAAATTTTCAGCATTTAACATAAATTCGATTCCTAGATTGAGTAATTCAGAAGATGATTTATTGGCCAATGTTGCTTCTAAACTATTACCCGTTGAAGGTATTTCCCCTAATGCGTTTTCAATTGAATTGTTGTTCAGGCCGTCGATCCCGAATAACATTACAAATTGGAGAGTATTCGATGATGACCAATAGATCATCAACTTTCTGCATATGGAAGACACCTTCCAGGGTCCAGTCATTGATGAAGGTACTCACGACGAAAAACCTCCAAAACTTCATGGTAATATCTGATCCTTGATCTCCTGAATCGACATCCAAGATGGTAAACTATATTCCCAGATATGTTGTTAGAATAGGTAAATTTTATGACTTGCATGATAAATTTAGAGGGACGATAAATTGTAAAACTAATAGTTCCTCTTTGATCTATGAAACGATTAATTTAGGAACGAGGGATAATCCTCAAAATATTAATCTGGGAAAGGGATGTTCCGATCAAGAAAGATCCGCTTTTGTAAAGTTATTTAAAGAATTTAAAGACATTTTTGCTTGGACATATGATGACTTGAAAACATTTGACCCTAACATCATACAACATGTAATCCCTATGAAACCCCAGACTCGTCCTTTTCAACAGAAATTGAGGAAGATGCATAAAATTAGAACCCATTGTTAAAAATGAACTAAACAAATTATTAATTGCAAAGATAATTTTCCCAGTTAGGCACACACAATGGGTGTCTAATTTAGTCCCTATAAGAAAGAAAGTGGTGAGATTCGACTTTGTGTCTATTTTTAAAACTTAAACTAAGCGTCTGGTAAAGAAAACTACCTTGTTCCTCCAATGGAGCAAATTCTACATCAGTTGTCTGGTTCCAAAAGACTATCTCTACTAGATGGTTTTTCGGGATACAACCAGGTCCTCTTGTCTCTCACAGATCATCTTAAAACCACCTTTTGCACCCCATGGGGCACTTATGTCTACAGGAAAATGCCTTTTGGACTGATAAACGTTGGTGCCACTTTCTAGAGAGCAATGTATATTTCTTTTTGTGGCCTCATTAACCAGTCATTCGTGGTTTATCTTGATGATGTTACCGTCTTCTCTAAAAACAAGAAAGATCACTTGTCTCACCTCAGGACTGTCTTGGAACGATGCATCAAGTTCGACATATCTCTCAACCCTAAGAACTCGGTCTTTGCATTAGAAAAATAAAACTTCTTTGGTTTATAGTGTCTAAGGATGGAATGATTATTGACCCTAGGTTCTACCCTAGAAGAACCCAAGATATTGTTAAACTCCCCCCTCCTTCTTCCAAAAAATCCCTGTAGTCTTTTTTGGGCAAGATTAATTTTGTTAGAAGGTTTGTCCCGAGCTTCTCAGAAATGGTTAGACCGTTACAAAATTTAATTAAAAAGGATGTTGTGTATCATTGGGGATCAGAAGAAATTTAGGATTTCAATTCAATTAGAAAAGAAATAATAGAATCCCCTTCCTTGATGAGTCCCGACTCTTATTATGATTTCACTCGTTACACTTTTTCATCTGACCGATCTTATGTTTTTGAGCTTACACAGAAAAATGTTGAAAGCAATGAGATACCCATTTCCTTCATGAGCTTAGATTTTAAAGGAGTAGAACTTAATTACCCAACAATAGATCAACATGCATATGTTGTTTTCAGAGCAGTGAAACACTTCCAGTTTTACCTGTTGAAATTCAAAACAAAGGTTATTGTTCCATACCTAGCTGTAAGAAACCTGTTAGTACAAAAAGATATGGGTGAGAAAAGGGAAAATTGGATGATGTCATTACATGAATATGACCTTGAAATAACCCCTGCACAAATTGTTAGAGGTCAATGCCTATGCAAACTAGTGGCTGATTCAGTTGAAGAACAAGAAATTCAAATAAACACCTCAAATGTGGATCAACATAACAAAAAACAAATCAGTTGTGCACAAGCTACTACCAATTCTTGGTATGAAAACATTAAATTTTATTTAACGCATGGATCTTCTCCCTGCAATCTTGATCCTAAAAATAGAAGAGCACTTAGGCTTAAATATGAATCTTTCCAATTGATGAATGATGTATTATTTCAAAAGAACTTTGATGATGATTTTCTATGTTGTTTAGAAAAGAAGAATCAGAAAGAGTTCTAGATGAAATTCATGCAGGTGAAGCCGATGGTCACTTTGGTGGAGATACCACTGCTTACAAAGTGTTGTGAGCTGGATGTTATTGGCCTACCATGTTTAAAGATGCCCATATGCTATCCCATAAATGTATAATCTTCCAAAAGGCTGCAGGACGGGTGAAAAAGGCAGCTTTCCCTTTGCAGCGTGTTACTGTAGATGCACCTTTTCAGCAACGAGGCCTAGGCATCATAGGACCGATTAATCCCTCCTCTTCTCGGCAACACAAATATATCCTTATAGCAACAGACTATTTTACAAGATGGTCTGAAGCTATACCTTTAAAAGTGGTAAACAAAAATTAGGTAGTGTCTTTTCTGAACTCTCATATCATCACTCGATTCAGCATTTCAAAATGTCTGGTTTTCGAGAACGCCTCTTACTTTTCATCCCTTGATATGAACTTTTTTTCTCTAGAAAAAGGGATTAAACTGAAATATTCTGCAAGCTACTACCCTCAAGGAAATGGCCTAGCAGAATCAACAAACAAAAATTTAATCAAGATTATTAAAAGGACAGTTTTAGAAAATCACAAAAATTGGCACATTGCACTGTATAACGCACTCTGGGTTGATAGGGTAACACGAAAATATTCTATCGGTAATTCCCCTTTTTTCCTCATTTATGGAAGAGAAGTCATTCTCCGCCTGCATTTCTTACTCCCATATCTGCAGTTGTCACAAAAAGTTCAATAAGAGGAATGTCCCCCTCTAGAAAATCGAATTAATGCCTTATTAAAACTAGAGGAGGTGAGAACTCAAGCAAAGCAGAAACTGGATCAGCACCAACAAATTGTAAAAATCTGGTTTGAATCAAATTCATCTCCAGACAATAATTTTGATGTTGGAGATCTGGTTCTCAAGTGGGATAAATCCCACGAGGGTAAGGGGGAACATACCAAGTTCCAAAACCTGTGGCAGGGACCATTTGTAATTTCTGAAAAATTGGGTCTCAGTTCTTTCTGTCTGCATAATTTGGAGGGACAACCAGACACCTTCCCAGTGAATGGCTAGACCCTCAAGAGGTATTTCACTTGATGATTTATGTTCCACTCTTTTGTAAATATTTTTTTTTTTAATTTTCTTTTCTGTTTTTTTATTTTGGTTCTTTTCATTTTTCTTGATTTTGATTTTTTTCCAAATAATTATGTCTGAGTCACCATCTCATTTGTGTAAGGGAATCCAAATTTTCATTCATTAGCAGCCGTTGATAACTTCCCAAGCACTTGAGCAACAAGTGCTAAAAATCAGATCAGCGGAAGTAAGTTTCTATTCAAATCAATGTTTCTGGTTTCTCATTGAAATTACAAGTGGATGTGATTATCATTAATAAAATTGTAACGTTGTCCCTATTTTAATGAAAACAACTCAACTTTGCCTTCCCATCCTCGAGATGGTTTCCTGACAGAAATCTAAGTGTCCAAATCATGATTAGGAGTCATCAAAACAGAAGAATGATTGGTAAAAGATCATTTTTTTTTCTTCCAAACTATGAGATGTTCAGTATCACTCTACCCTCTTGAATATCATTAAGTTATACAAATTATAAACACATTCTAGAGGGTTGAAAGCATGATAATGTGTGGGAAGTGTATGTAAACCCGTAGGGATGCTGAACAGGTCTGCTGGCAGCAGGTAAATGCATGAATGATACCAAGGCAACTTCGTCAGGGTACTGAACAGGCCTGCTGGAAGCGAAGAAATCCCATGTTTTTGAAGTTCCTCAAGTATGTTTTTGAATTTGATCAAAGTACAAATATGTCCCGTATCATGATTGAATGACTCTTGGACAAGATAGAGGTACCCGAGTTGGTGAAATGACATCCCTGCCAAGGCTATGAATGCCTGCTGGTAGCAGTAGCCCTGTCAATAGTATCGAGTTTAACTGCCTAAACATCGCTACACTCATAATATAAGTTAGATGCCGGATTACATTTGTTTTATACATGAATATATCTGACGCTAAACTGCGCTATTTTCTGAATTATGATCGGAATGCTTGACCTGTTGTTAATTGTTTCTAAAAATTCATTTTATCTAATTCATCCTAACATGAATGTTTTGGTGATGTAGAGATAAGTGCTTTTCCCAGTATGTCGCCATTGTTGGAAGCCACTAATTGTTTTCAATTCTTATCACAATCAAAGTTCCCACAGAGAAATCATAGGTTTCTGTAGCTGCCATCACCTTTCATTTGTAAATATTTATGAGTTTTGAAATGATGATTGCGTTAAGCTTACCTTATTGAGTTTTCGTTTGCTTTTTTTCATTTGTCTTGTTTTAAATTCATGACTGTAAGCATGAATTTAAATACAAAACTTGGACTTGGTTTCCTATTTTTTACCTTAGAAATATCATTTTAAAGGTACCCATATATGTTTAAAACTCAAGACTTATGAATTTATTGATTAATACGCTATCAAAATCTTTGTGTATTATGGGTATTGCGACTTCATTGGTTCTATAGTTCATTGTTGAAATTTTTGAATGCACAATAACCTTGGTTAACTATTGATATTGTTCTCATCAATTCAATTGTCATATTATCATTCATGTAAATTGATACATACATGTTGTACTTGCATTTTCATTTCACCTTGCTGGCCTGAATCATTAATGAGACCATTCATTATGTGTATGGGGTTTTTGTACTCTGTAGGGTTTGGCACTCATCGTAAGAAATGGTTTGGAGTTTTTACAAACCCTCTGGTTTTCCTTTTCCCTAACTCTTTTGTCCTATTTATGCTAGCCTCCAGACTCTGTGATTTTCATGCCATTACATTCCGCTTAGACCTATCTTTGTTGCTTGTCCGTTGGAAACCTAAACCTATCCCTTGTGATATATGTTATATCCTTGTCACAGTGGTAATGGCACATGTGGTTCATATTGAGCCAAACGGATGCCAATATTTGGTATCCCATAATGACGCTATTGACGACCTTAAGGCTCATGGGTGGGATGTGTTTCTCAAGAATTTCGAAGGCTACAACCTCTCAATTTCTAAAGCCTTTTCATAGAATTTCAATGGATTCAGGGCCAAGGTTGGGGATATTTAGTTGGAAATCACAGAGGACTTCATAAGCAGGGTGAGGGGACTTCCATTGAAAGGAAAAAAATGGTTTAAGAATGCTAATATGGATGACGTCCCATGGATTTTATTCATGGTTTCCCGTAAATCCACTTGTTGTACAAAAGGTATTCCCATTGCTTTGCTAAAACCTAGATGGCACAGTCTCCTTTTAATTCTAAAACAGTTTGTCACTTGTGAAGGTTGATATGCGCTAGTTTTTCTGTACCACATACGTTTTCTTATGAATTTCATAGGGTTTGAGTTGGATATGCCTTTTTACCTATTGATGAGTCTTTACAATATGTCTAAGTGCTTTAAGAGATAGGGTATCAATTCAAGTCTGTTATACCATAGACTCGTTAAAATCTTGTTGGTTTATCACCTGTCGAAAATAGGTGACAATTGGGAGACCTTTCTGAGCATAAATGGCTTCAACCGGGTCGATGATACAACCAGCCCCCATTTAATTGTAAACCCTAATTTGGACAGACCAATGACTGAAAACCAAGTTGTTAATTCAATTGATGGCTTGAAATTTATTGAACCAGTTTCTGTTGTTGATGAAACCCCTGTGGATAAAGAATTACCATGTAGATTTTCACATAGAAGATCTTTGGAACAGGTAATTACCGAATTAAATGAAAAGGATCATCCTATGCCTGTGAATGAATCTAATTTAAATGATAATGATACATCTGTTGTGAAGAATTTTCGTAAGGGAAAAAAACCACAGAGAACTGATTTAAATTTCAGTAATAAGAATGATGGTCGTTTGATTTTTNTAAGAAATCGAAAGATTAATCATCCAAGCTCGGTCGATCCGATCAATATCGATGATTGGTGTTCATATCGGAAGATAGACGATTTCTTGGTTCGTGAAGACCCAAAAAATTAGTGTTCCAGGAAAGAGGTTGTTACCCATGTCGAATAGTATGACATCGTGTCTAATTTAACCCCTTGTCTCAAAGGCAAAGAAGGTTTTTTAGGTATCAGTCATGACTTGGAACAAACCACAAGTAAAAATGAAGCACTCGTTGTTGACTTTGTTCCACGTTGATCTACCATTTACCCTATGCATTGTGACATATGCATCGACTGGATATAGCGTTAGTATATAGCTATTCCACTCTTACAGGCCCAAGTTAAACGCTTGACTGGTCATAATTTTCTATTGGAATGAGAGAAAACTGATTTGAAGGCACACACAGAGAGGGAGAATAAACAATTCAAGAGCATCAGGAATATAATCATTAAGAACACAACCAGTTTCCAATAAATTATAAATTACGAATTGTCAGACCCCTCTTTGGCTAATTTCTAATGGTAAAACGATTTTGTTTTGATTTGATTCAATTTTGTTATGGAAAATCGAAATAGGTAGATTTAATTTTTTATTTCATTTGCTAAAAATAAGGCTAGCTACATAATCTATGATTCTGTAGCCAGTCTCTTTTGAATAATAATTAGTAATTGTTTTTCTAACATCAAACTGGTTTTTCTATTTACAGGAAATGGAATATTATGTCGCTGATTGCATGGAGCAAACACTTTCAATCATATGCTAAAATGTTCAGTAGTTTATGCCTTTTTATGTTTTATAAAACTTTGGTTTATTTTGGAAAAACCAGCTTATGCATGAGTGGTTACTATTCTCACTATTTTTGTAATATTATTTGATTTTGGGGGATTCAACTCTATCTTGTATGATGTGAGAATTTGAATCCTGAACTAATTTAAATATTGTTCCCTCTTGGTAGTGAGAACATTTTTTGATTTGGACACATTATGGACATATAACTTTCAAGACTAAAATGGACAAGCCATTCACTCCTTGGCTTTAGACCAGCGTGGCTCTTATCCATTTTGTTTTTCCTTTATTAAATGTTAATGCATTTATACAACTTTAGTCTTATCATCATATGATATTTCATATTTTTGTTCAACGCTTAAATTCTATCCATAATTTACAGTCCTATGTTAGATTTGTGATCAATATTTCATTTAAATATCGTGAAGTTATGTTGGATATTGGATGTTGTATAACACAAATGCTTTATATTAAGTTTCCTTTATTAAAAAGTGTTCATCATTATAATATCACCAGGTCTATGTTTTTTTTATTTGTTTACTTTCATATTCCAGCTCCAAAAACACCTTTGAGTTTGTTTATGGGAGTATTAGCCCCAACCTATGACAGGTTTTTCTCACAGGCAAGACAGCTTGGATTTTGAATTGCACAGAGATGTAAACTCATTAGTTGATTAATCTCAGCTTAGTTTACTTGTATTCTATTTCTTTTATTAGTTTATTTATCAATGAAATAAGAATAATTTAAATTGGCTTTGACTGTTATTTTGTTCTTATTTCAAATTTTGTTTTAATTAGTATTCTTTATTTATTTAGATTTTAAATATTAAATAGAAAATAGAAAATGTATGTGCTTTCTTTATCTACTTCATAAACACTTTCAACTACATCGATTTCGCAAGATTTCCAACAAAACCTGCAAATTGTATATACATTGTTCAAAACCATATGCACATATCCATACTTCTATGTTTTGATATTTGTAAATCATTGAACTTACATTATTAGTATCATATTTATATAGTTTAGTTTTATTTCTTTCATTTCTAGGACTTTAGTTGGATAATAGAGCCATTAAATCCATCAGGTCATTTCATTCCAAATGGCTTGGGTTATTTAGACAAACTCGGTTTGGATTTGACCTTCCAGTTGATGGTGTGTCACTTACTCCCACCAACAAGCCACCAACTTGTACAAGAGAGAACAATATTTCTCCTTTGCACCACCCTACCACCCTGGTTTTTCTGGCTGCAATCAGATGGAAGCTACAACTCCCTGTGTTCAAGCATCCACTTGAAATTCTGAGGACAACAGTGCTCCCTAGCACCACCTTACCACCCTGAGATATAAATCTTTTATTTCTAAAATTTATTACAGTGATACAAGAAACCATGAAGTGAAACAACAACCCTTCGATCAAATTTGGTTTGATCAATACCGTCAGATTATACACACAGAGGATTTTTGAGTTTTCAATGCGTAACCTTTGATGTGGAGCCTAGCAGCGCTAGCTCCTTCCCCTATCTTCCTCTGATGTGACCTTGGGTGATGCTCTCATGTGACCTCGTGATTGCGGGCACGACCAAAGGTGGTTTGGGGAAAACCTTCTTTTTGCCCCGGAATTCACTATAGAGCTCCACATATGCATTTGGCAATACCATGGTTTTGATTGTGGCCCGCTCACGAAAAATTAAGACCCGAGCATGTTCTGACCCCGCAATGCAACAGGACCGTCGATCTCATGATCATGATGATGCTCTTGAATGGAGGGTTCATATTTGTTCTTTCACGATCTGTGAATCAAATCCAACCTCCCTAAATCAATGGTTGTGATTCTTTTCGTGATCCGGGCTTTGGGAGTTTCAAATCTCAAACCCTGCTTTCTTCTGTACGCCAAAATTCTGGATTCGATGATCTGTGGACACCTGTCCTTCTCAATCGACGGCTCTGCCTCCACTTCGAGAATTTTACCTTTCAACTAGATCAACGATTCTGTGTCCCCTTTGCGATGACCACTTGCGATGAAAGTACTCTTTCATCGCAGCATTCAAGAGAAAAAGTTCAATTTTTCTAAATCCACCTTGTATTCGTCACTATCTTGACACATTTACCTTGACTAAATTAATATGGTCAATGTTCGTTGCAAGAGCGACACATGTAGTTTGTTTAAATTAATATGGTCAATGTTCGTCACAAGAGCGACGACTGACCTAACGTTAAAAGTGACTATTAAAAATGAAAAATAAACATGTTAAAAAAGAGAAATATTTTAGGTCACGGTCGTTGCAATTGCGACAATTGTGACCTAAAATTGGACTATAAATATTTGACGATTTAAAGATGTTGCGACAATCTTGCTATAACAACGACGGTTCTAAAAAGGTATTTTTGTGCAAAAGTTGTTCGGAAGAATGTCGCAGAATGTAGTTAGAGGTGGGGAAAAAGTAAATTGGGTGAAAAGGGTGATGGTAGATGTTATTTCCCTTGTAAAAAATGTTGCCTCATACATCCTGTAAGAATTTTAATAGCAACAGCTACAAAACATTGTAGGAAATATGGGCACTGTTATCTCTCCAAGAAACCCTCCGTGGTTGCAGACCAGAGGTGCTTGGTAACTTAAGAACTCAATGTTTTTTGGTGTTTTTTATCAAAATGGATCAATGGGATGACTAAACCAGAGTACAGCATTCAGACATTCAACATGTAAAC
>JASDQU010251461.1:15393-29264 GCA_032191745.1 Picea mariana
AAAAAGGAAGATATTGAAGACATTTCAAATGAAGGCAAATAATCATGTGATGATGTTAACAGAAGGGAATATCTTGAACACATTTCAAATGAAGGTAAATAATCTACACAAACCCTTGATTGCAATAATTCAAAATGTGATGATGTTGAATTTTTCTCTACAAGTGAAGAATAAAATATAGAAGTAGTTTGGATAAAATCAATTGATTTCTATCCCATGGAAGAAGTAGAGGAAAAACTATTGGAGCTTAAAGAGAAAGTTGAAAGAGGTCTATATGAATATAGTAATGACCACTATTATATAGACTATAGCTATCTTTCGGATAACACTAAAAAGTTTCTCAAGAAGAGTCAAAGGCACATCTTGAAGTTAAAAGAAATGCTCAAAGAACTAGAAGAAAGTAGTAAGACTCAATTAGAAGAAAAGGAAGAAGATTTCACAAGACTAAAGAATGAAAAAGAAGATATGAAGTTAGATGAGATTAGAAAAAGTTTTGAAACTATTATTCATCTCAAGACCCAAATTGAAGAAGCCAAAAGGGTAGAAGAACTATTGAAGGATCAAATAAATGAAAAGGAAGATTCATGTCATAAGTTAGAAGCTGAAGTTGTTTACCTTAGAAAGAAGGTAGAGAAGTCAAACAAATTCTTGGATATATCACTAATCTTGGATGAGATCTTGGAAAGTCAAAGATTATCATATGATAAATCAGGTCTTGGGTATAAAAAGTAAGATACACATGTTGAAGCAAGAACCTCAAAGAAGAATGAAGTAAGTCCATCAAAGAAGGAAGACAATGTTGCAAAAAAACCATCTACACAAGACAAAGAAAATCTCAAAAGAACAAAGCAAGGAAGACGTCAAGAAGCTATTCTTGGGACACCAAAGCAAAGGTATGCAATTATTTTTCATGGGCATTGTTATTCATGTAATGGATATGGTCACAAAGATTTTCAATGTAGATCTTATTAAAGGATATATAATGGAAAATTTTATAACACCATGAGGTGTTGGAGATGTGATTAAGTAGGACAAATTATTGTTCACTGTAACACCATTAGATGCTACAACTGTAGTGGATTTGGCCACAAATCCTAGGAGTGATGGAACACAAGAAGAAAGTACATGATGATGACTTCACATAGCATGGCTAGAAGAAGGAATGAAGTAAGAAAGGGAGACATATTTGAAAATATGAATGCTCAAATCTCAAGTTCTGAGGGGCAGGGACATCTACAGAAGTGGGTGAAGAAGACAGAGCAGCCAGAATAGAATGAAATATTGAAGGGAAGTTCAAATGTGTCATCTACTGAGGCATATGCGGGTGATAGTGGTATCAGTCACGTACATACGCAGGTTGAACTTGTATAGGTCACGTACATACACGAGCTGTATGTGCAGCAGGTCGCGTATATGTGGTGAATCCTAAGGAAAAGGGCTATGAATAGGGATTGCAGTTTGATGTGATGGTATAACTCTGTGATGTAGGGTCTGACATGGTTTATTGCAAGTTTTGGCACTGTTTGTTGCAGGTTCTCATGATTGTATATTGGATTATGTAAGGTGATTATGTAAAATAAAATCTTGGGTGCATGGCACTAACCCATGAGTATGGATTGATGCATTTTATGTTGAAGAAAAATGTTGGGTATAAAAGTGAAGTTATGGCACCTTGGTTATGTGATATATCTTGATGATGTATTATTGAAATCTTACTTGTTGAAAAATTTGATGCATGCATTTGGCATATGGATGGGCTACACATTGGGACATATAGATGATGCACATGGTTGGAATATGGGTAGATGCACATGGTTTGCATATTGGTGGATGCACATGGTTGGCATTGTTAACGCTCCATAATTTCTCAGGTTGAAGGAGAAATTGACAGAGGTAACTGTTTCAACTGCTTGGATTCTTGGATCTAGCCCTCCAAGACTCAGAGAGGGCCCTCTCTGTATGATTTAGCTTGGTTTGGAATATGATGTTAGGCTAGTTATGAGGGATTGGAGTTTTTGGTTTTTAAATGGTTGGTTTGGGACCACAAAGAGGGCCATTGGGAAAATGGGGTCTGCACTTAAATATATGATTCACTCTCAGATATAGACAAATCTCTTACACGGGGAAAGGTAGTGGAAATGTTGGGTTGAATCAATTTTTAATGGTGTCAAATGAGGAAAAAGTAGAGGAGAAAAAGTCAAGAAAAGGAGCATTCAAGAATTCCTAAACTGAGCTTTTAGAAGAGAAACATAAAGATTACCAAAAGATCAGATGCAAAGTATTTCACCAATAAATTCTTCTCTATTACTATCTTTTGACAATAAGAATTTGAAAACAAGTGGTATGATAACTGGAAAAACACTTAACAGAGAAAAGGAAAATGCCACCAACACCTCCGCACAAGAATCCTGTCAACATCTTACCTATTACTGATCGATCATTTGAGATTACAGAAAAAGGTTTTCTGGAATGGAAAAGCACATAGTCTAGCAAAGAAAACTACTCCCTCTCAGTTCGAACCCCCCTAATCTTTTTTACATGTCCATATATAAGAAAAAATGCCTCAGCCTTTAAAAGATTCGAGCTCTAATTTCAGTTTCTAATAATAGAATATTAGTTATATAAAATGACACATGTAAATTGTCTTCGAACTGCTATAGCTAATGAAATAAAAATATCTTGGAATCTAGAATGCTGAAGCTGCCATTTGTCATGAATGAAATTAAATTGCCACCTGTGACTGCTTCATAAAATTGATGACAAGTGTAATAGATCGACAACTGTGTATAAGATTAATATTTTGTTCGCTGCCAAATGTCTCGTGCTCCTTCTTAACCACTTGGACAAATCCCTTTGATCGTTGATCTGCTCATTTAAATGCCTATACCATCTGTTAATGAGATGCTTAAAGGCTGCCTAGCTATGCTACTTAAATCCTAGTGATCCTGAAATTGTGGGATTGAACGACCACATCTCCACCAAATTGATTTGGAATCTCATCCTCGGGCTGTTTAATTTTACCATGCAACCTCAATAAATTTTGCCTTTAGATTTGGGCACTTGTCATTCTTAGATTATTCAAGTAAAATTCATTGGGCTTCTGTAAATGCTCAATCATAATTTGAATGCCTAGATATGTTCTCTGCAAATATGGAATTGTTGATCAAATGCCCTGCTGGAAAGTGCCACTTGTGCTCTAATGCTGCTCCAAAATATTGAACAGATTCGCCACCTGTTCCTTGGCAATATTAACAAGCTGATCATAATTTTCATGGCCATAGTAGAATGGGTCCTTGCAAAATATCATCATGCAACCAAGGCTCCACATATCTAGTGGATAATCATAGTCCTGCAAATTGACAAGAAACTCTGGATCTTGATGCAACACTAACATTATACTTCTTCCCAGGATGATAAAATTATGCAAAAATGGAGTGAGATATCTGTTGTCTTGCCAAAGAAAACCACCATCTATGACATGACCTGAATCTAAGGCAAAGCTATAATGGTTGGATGTTTGTAAGCTCCAAAGAAAAGCTTCATTGATCTCTTGGATTAAACCATGGCTCCAACATCTATTTTCCAGCTTCGAATTCTACATTAATAAACATGCTTGGCACTAGATTTCCATGCATAGTGTACACTGATGCTCTCCTCGACGTTGGTGTTCAGATTTGAAATTTGGTGCTCGGTGTGACTGTTCCTTTTCTCCAGCGATCATCAACACCAACCTCACTATTCGTTTACTCTGTATAAGAAAACAAAGAAGACAACCTCTGCACATAACCTAATAGGTAGAGTATCCTTCACATATACAATGAAATCTCTGTTTACACTTGGTATTTACAAAGGTGAATCGAAACCAAAATGCGTCCAAAATACAAGAAAATGGGCTTGCTCTCTGTTTGTTCCAGATTTGTGAAATTTCTGTGTCACAGGTACAGTCAGATAGTCACTAAAATGCTTGATATGTTGGGAGTTTGTAGGTAGAGCACTTCAAATATGACATCGTCTCCACTCTAAAAATCTCTCCTTCTGCGACTTATACAATTGGAAGAATATCAGGATGCCACCTGCGTAAGAGACTTTTTAAGACCATTCCAAAATCTTTCTCCATTGTTGACTTAATCTGTTCCTTAATTTTATCAAAACCTTTATTTATCCCATGGAGAATATCAACCAATGATCTTTCTCTATCACTTGACACTTGAGCTCGAGCATTACTGGCATTTGGCATATGTTGTGGACTCTTATGTTTTGTGGTGTGGCTTTGACCCTCGGCACCTTTTGTAAAATCAATAGAAATATCCCACCTTGAATGCATCATATTCATTGTTCTCAGCTCAGAAATATAGCTTAATCATGCAAGCAAATAGAATTTCCAATCCTCTCATCACCTCAAACCTTCCAACTATCAACACAAATTTATGCCATCGACACTCAAGCACATGGATTTCATGGTTAAATTGACACCCAGAATAAGTTAAAACGCTTCCAGACTTCGATCTTTTGACTGCCACCAAGTGCTCAATCGTGGCTGTCAATTGTAAACTTGACATAAAAATTGCCACTTGGAAATTGAGCCTGGTGTTTAATATTCTCCCATGAGTTCCTCCCATGAGTTCCTCGATATACAGACAACAACACTTGGCATTGGGATTTTACAATGTTGCTCCCTTTTTTATTTACCTAGTGGGATATATCCCACATCGTTGGCGAAGGTGAGATTGGAGGGGGCCCAAACCCTATGACAGAGGCAGAGTAAGAAAACCCACGACCAAGGGGGATATTCTCATTTTGATCATCTGAAAGGAAGGTGCTGTAAAGACACGTAGCACATGAAGATCATTACTTTGCAACATCCCAAGGAGAAGGCGCTGAGCACCTTTTGCCAACTTTGCATTTTCACCATGCACCACGAGTAATTTACTTTGTGAATACAAAAGATATCAGTCAAAATACTGATCTCCCTATAAATTATAGGGTCCTAACATAGGCTTCACCTGGGGAAGATAGCTATGAAGGAGGTGTCTAGACTTGCCGAACTCTGGGAACTTGATAATCAGTGCCTCATCCATTGGGTTGTTCCCCAATGTGCAACCTGATCTGCTACAAAATCCCTGGTAGCTGAAAATCTTGAACTGAAATCAAAACTCTCTGCAAACTGAAGTTTGGATCACACTTGAACTGAAAAACTGAAAAGCAATCTGAAACTAAAACTAGAAAGATGCTCAGAGTACTGAACTTATTTGCACCCATCTACCTACCCTACTTTGCTAATAGTTACTGCTCAATCAGGTAATGAAAAAGTGCCAATGAAGCCAACCCAACAGTTGATCCCATGATTGGGCTTCCTCATCATGCTTGATGAAAATCAAAACTGAAATATGTAATGGCCACTGGTGATGGCTCGGGTCCTTGCAGAAAAAACATGATTGAACAGTTGTACTAAAGAGGAGCTCCATATAATTTTCAACCGGGTCAATAAAGATATGATTTATTTGTTGAATCTCCAGGTATTCATTTAGCATTTTAACATGGATAAGTTTTCCATTCGTATCCTCAGTATTAGACCATGATTGCAACTGTTCAATTTCAGACTTATGCTTGCAAACACAATATTCATCAATCAGAAAATTGAAAGACAATACAATATATTTTGGTTTTGGAGACGTAAGATTCTCATAAAACTGTTTTGGATGTTGGAAACGGTAGGACTGAATCTGAGTATTCAAGAGATTAATATCCTTTTCAAGTCTTTCAGCAAACAACTTGAGAACACAAATTTTAATTTCATGAGAAATTTTTCCCGATTTCCAACAATGAAACATGGTTGTTAACGAAACTTCATCAATCTGAAAATCTGCTAACTCATCCCTGAATTCTTTTATAGCTTCACAAGATATAGGAATTGCCACATACCCTGTCATCTTGAATCATCATCAATGTTCTGAAATCTGGATCCGTTGGCAGTGAAGTCGCTCGCAAACTTTGAAGCTCAGGATCTTGAACAATTGATTCGCCAGGTGAATGGTACAACCTTCCTGTGTTTGGCTTTTATTCACCGTTAGAAGTCAAATCTGAACTTGAAGTGCAACTCTAGAGAATGTCCCCAGTATGGTCGCCAAAAATGTTAACGCTCTGTAATTTCTCAGGCTGAGGGAGAAATTGACAGAGGTAACTGTTTCAACCGCTTGGAGTCTTGGATCTAGCCGTCCAAGACTCAGAGCGGGCTCTCTCTCTATGATTTAGCTTGGTTTGGAATAGGATGTTAGGCTAGTTATGAGGGATTGGAGTTTTTGGTTTTTAAATGGTTGGTTTGGGACCACAAAGAGGGCCATTGGGAAAATGGGGTCTACACTTAAATATATGATTCACTCTCAGATCTAGACAAATCTCTTACACAGGGAAAGGTAGTGGAAATGTTGGATTGAATCAAGTTTTAATGGTGTCAAATGTGGAAAAAGTAGAGGAGAAAAAGTTAAGCAAAGGAGCATTTAAGAATTCCTAAACTGATCTTTTAGAAGAGAAATATAAAGATTACCAAAAGATTAGATGCAGAGTATTTCACCAATAGATTCTGCTCTATTACTATCTTTTGACAATAAGAATTTGAAAACAAGTGGTATGATAGCTGGAAAAACACTTAACAGAGAAAAGGAAAATGCCACCAACACCTCCACACAAGAATCCTGTCAACAACTTGCCTATTACTAATCGATCATTTGAGATTACAGAAAAAAGTTTTCTGGAATGGAAAAGTCCATAGTCCAACAAAGAAAACTACTCCCTCTCAGGTCAAACCCCCCTCATCTTTTTTACATGTCCATACATAAGAAAAAATGCCTCAGCCTTTAAAATATTCGAGCTCTAATTTCAGTTTCTAATAATATAAGATCAGTTATATAAAATGACACATGTAAATTGTCTTCGAACTGCTATAGCTAATGAAATCAAAATTCCTTGGAATCTAGAATGCTGAAGCTGTCATTTGTCATGAATGAAATTAAATTGCCACCTGTGACTACTTCATAAAATTGATGACAAGTGTAATAGATCGACAAGTTTGTATAAGCTTAATATTTTGTTCGCTGCCAAATGTATCATGCTCCTTCTTAACCACTTGGACAAATCCCTTTGATAGCTGATCTGCTCATTTAAATGCCTCTGCCATATTTCGACGAGATGCTTAAAGGCTGCTTGGCTATGCTCCTTAAAACCTGGTGACCCTGAAATCATGGGATTGAATGACCCCATCTCCACCAAATTGATTTGGAATCTCCTCCTCGGGCTGTTTAATTTTACCATGTAGCCTCAATAAATTTTGCCTTTAGATTCAGGCACTTGTCATTATCAGATTCTTCAAGTAGAAGTCATTGGGCTCCTATAAATGCTCAACCATAATTTGAATGCCTAGTTATGTTCCCTGCAAATCTGGAATTGTTGATCAAATGCCCTGCTAGAAAGTGCCACTTGTGCTCTAATGCTACTCTAAAATATTGAACAGATTCGCCACCTATTCCTTTGCAATATTAACAAGATGATCATAATTTTCATGGCCATAGTAGAATGGCTCCTTGCAAAATATCATCATGCAACCAAGGCTCCACATATCTAGTGGATAATCATAGTCTTGCATATTGACAAGAAACTCTGGATCTTGATGCAACACTAACATTATACTTCTTCCCAGGATGATAAAATTCTGCAAAAATGGAGTGAGATATCTGTTGTCTTGCCAAAGAAAAACACTATCTATGACATGACCTGAATCGAAGGCAAAGCTATAATGGTTGGATGTTTGTAAGCTCCAAAGAAAAGCTTCATTGATCTCTTGGATTAAACCATGGCTCCAACATCTATTTTCCAGCTTCGAATTCTACATTAATAAACATGCTTGGCACTAGATTTCCATGCATAGTGTACACTGATGCTCTCCTCGACGTTGGTGTTTAGATTTGACATTTGGTGCTCTGTGTGACTGTTCCTTTTCTCTAGCGATCATCAACACCAACCTCACTATTTGTTTACTCTGTATAAGAAAACAAAGAAGACAACCTCTGCACATAACCTAATAGGTAGAGTATCCTTCACATATACAATGAAATCTCTGTTTACACTTGGTATTTACAAAGGTGAATCGAAACCAGAATGCATCCAAAATACAAGAAAATGGGCTTTCTCTCTGTTCGTTCCAGATTTGTGAAATTGCTGTGTCACAGGTACAGTCAGATAGTCACTAAAATGCTTGATACGTTGGTAGTTTGTAGGTAGAGTGCTTCAAATATGACATCGTCTCCACTCTAAAAAGCTCTCCTTCTACGACTTCTACAATTGGAACAATATCAGGATGCCACCTGCGTAAGAGAATTTTCAACACCATTCCAAAAGCTTTCTCCATTGTTGACTTAATTTGTTCCTTAATTTTATCAGAACCTTTATTTATCCCATGGAGAATATCAACCAATGATCTATCTCTATCACTTGGCACTTGAGCTTGAGCATTACTAGAATTTGGCATATGTTGTGGACTCTTATGGTTTGTGGTGTGGCTTTGACCCTCGACGCCTTTTTTAAAATCAATAGAAATATCCCACTTTGAATGCATCATATTCACTGTTCTCAGCTCGGAAATATAGCTTAATCATGCAAGCAAATATAATTTCCAATCCTCTCATCACCTCAAACCTTCCAACTATCAACACAAATTTATGCCATCGACACTCAGGCACATGGATTTCATGGTTAAATTGACACCCAGAATAAGTTAAAACGCTTCCAGGATTCGATCTTTTGACTGCCACCAAGTGCTCAATCGTGGCTGTCAATTATAAACTTGACATAAAAATTGCCACTTGGAAATTGAGCCTGTTGTTTAATATTCTCCCATGAGTTCCTCGATATATAGACAACAACACTTGGCATTGGGATTCTACAATGCTGTGCCCTTTTTATTTACCTAGTGGGATATATCCCACATCGTTGGCAAAGGTGAGATTGGAGGAGTTAGAGTGCCGCCCAAACCCTATGATAGAGGCAGAGTAAGAGAACCCGTGACCAAGGGGGATATTCTCATTTTGATCATTTGAAAGGAAGGTGTTGTAAAGACACGTAGCACATGAAGATCATTACTTTGCAACATCCTGAGGAGAATGCGCTGAGAACCTTTTGCTAACTTTTCATTTTCACCATGCACCATGAGTAATTTACTTTGTGAATAAAAAATATATCAGTCAGAATATTGATCTGCCTATAAATTATAGGGTCCTAACATAGGCTCCATCTGGGGAAGATAGCTGCGAAGGAGGTGTCTAGAACCGCCAAACTTTGGGGACTTGATAATTAGTGCCTTATCCATTGGGTTGTTCCCCAATGTGCAACCTCATTTGCTACAAAATCCCTAGTAGATGAAAATCTTGAACTGAAATCAAAACTCTCTGCAAACTGAAGTTTGGATCACACTTGAACTAAAAAACTGAAAAGCAATCTAAAACTGAAACTAGAAAGATGCTCAGAGTACTGAACTTATTTGCACCCATCTACCTACCCTACTTTGCTAACAGTTACTGCTCAATAAGGTAATGAAAAAGTGCCAATGAAGCCAACCCAACAGTTGATCCCATGATTGGGCTTCCTCATCATGCTTGATGAAAATCAAAACTGAAATATGTAAAGGCCATTGGTGATGGCTCAGGTCCTTGCAGAAAAAACATGATTGAACAGTTATACTAAAGAGGAGCTCCATATAATTTGCAACCAGGCCAATAAAGATATGATTTATTTGTTGAATCTCCAGGTATTCATTTAGCATTTTAACATGGATAAGTTTTCCATTTGTATCCTCAATATTAGAGCATGATTGCAACTATTCAATTTCAGACTTATGCTTGCAAACAAAATATTCATCAATCAGAAAATCGAAAGACAATACAATATCTTTTGGTTTTGGAGACGTAAGATTCTCATAAAACTGTTTTGGATGTTGGAAACTGTAGGACTGAATCTGAGTATTCAAGAGCTCAATATCCTTTTCAAGTCTTTCAGCAAACAACTCGAGAACACAAATTTTAATTTCATGAGAAAATTTTCCCGATTTCCAACAATGAAACATGGTTGTTAACGAAACTTCATCAATATAAAAATATTCTAACTCATCCCTTAATTATTTTATAGCTTCACAATATATAGGATTTTCGACATACCCTGTCATCTTGAATCAACATCAATGTTCTGAAATCTGGATCCATTAGCAGTGAAGTCGCTCCCAAACTTTGAAGCTCAGGATCTTTAACAATGGAGTCGCCAGGTGAATGGTACAACCTTCCTGTGTTTGGCTTCTATTCACCATTAGAAGTCAAATCTGAACTTGAAGTGCACCTCTGGAGAATGTTCCCAGTATGGTCGCCAAAAATGTTAACTCTCTGTAATTTCTCAGGCTGAGGGAGAAATTGACAGAGGTAACTGTTTCAACCGCTTGGAGTCTTAGATATAGACCTCCAAGACTCAGAGAGGGCTCTCTCTGTATGATTTAGCTTGGTTTGGAATAGGATGTTCGGCTAGTTATGAGGGATTGGAGTTTTTGGTTTTTAAATGGTTGGTTTGGGACCACAAAGAGGGCCATTGGGAAAATGGGGTCTGCACTTAAATATATGATTCACTCTCAGATCTAGACAAATCTCTTACACATGGCAAGGTAGTGGAAATGTTGGATTGAATCAAGTTTTAATGGTGTCAAATGAGGAAAAAGTAGAGGAGAAAAAGTCAAGCAAAGGAGCATTCAAGAATTCCTAAACTGAGCTTTTAGAAGAGAAACATAAAGATTACCAAAATATCAGATGCAGAGTATTTCACCAATAAATTCTGCTCTATTACGATCTTTTGACAATAAGAATTTGAAAACAAGTGGTATGATAACTGGAAAAACACTTAACAGAGAAAAGGAAAACGCCACCAACACCTCCGCACAAGAATCCTGTTAATAGCTTTCCTATTACTAATCGATCATTTGAGATTATAGAAAAAATCTTTCTGGAATGGAAAAGCCCATAGTCCATCAAAGAAAACTACTCCCTCTCAGGTCAAACCTCCCTCATCTTTTTTACATGTCCATATATAAGAAAAAATGCCTCAGCCTTTAAAAGATTTGAGCTTTAATTTCAATTTTTAATAATAGAAGATCAGTTATATAAAATGACACATGTAAATTGTCTTCGAACTGCTATAGCTAATGAAATCGAAATTTCTTGGAAACTAGAATGCTGAAGCTGCCATTTGTCATGAATGAAATTAAATTGCCACCTATGTCTGCTTCATAAAATTGATGACAAGTGTAATAGATCGACAACTATGTATAAGCTTAATATTTTTTTCGCTGCCAAATGTCTCGTGCTCCTTCTTAACCAGTCAGACAAATCCCTTTGATCGCTGATCTGCTCATTTAAATGACTCTGCCATTTGTCAGTGAGATGCTTAAAGGCTACCTGGATATGCTCCTTAAAACCTGGTGATCCTAAAATCGTGGGATTGAACGACCCCATCTCCACCAAATTGATTTGGAATCTCCTCCTCGAGCTGTTTAATTTTACCATGTAGCCTCAATAAATTTTTCCTTTAGATTCGGGCACTTGTCATTCTCAGATTCTTCAAGTAGAAGTCATTGGGCTCCTGTAAATGCTCAACCATAATTTGAATGCCCAGATATGTTCCTTGCAAATCTGGAATTGCTGATCAAATGCCCTGTTGGAAAGTGCCACTTGTGCTCTAATGCTACTCCAAAATATTGAACAGATTCACCACCTGTTCCTTTGCAATATTAACAAGATGATAATAATTTTCATGGCCATAGTAGAATGGCTCCTTGTGAAATATCATCATGCAACCAAGGCTCCACATATCTAGTGGATAATCATAGTCCTGCAAATTAACAAGAAACTCTGGATCTTGATGCAACGGTAACATTATACTTCTTCCCAGTATGATAAAATTCTGCAAAAATGAGTGAGATATCTGTTGTCTTGCCAAAGAAAACCACCATCTATGACATGACCTGAATCTAAGGAAAAGCTATAATGGTTGGATGTTTGTAAGCTCTAAAGAAAATATTCATTGATCTCTTGGATTAAACCATGGCTCCAACATCTATTTTCCAGCTTCGAATTCTACATTAATAAACATGCTTGGCACTAGATTTCCATGCATAGTGTACACTGATGCTCTCCTCAACATTGGTGTTCAGATTTGACATTTGGTGCTCGGTGTGACTGTTCCTTTTCTCCAGCGATCATCAACACCAACCTCACTATTCGTTTACTCTGTATAAGAAAACAAAGAAGACAACCTTTGCACATAACCTAATAGGTAGAGTATCCTTCACATATACAATGAAATCTCTGTTTACACTTGGTAGTTACAAAGGTGAATCGAAACCAGAATGTGTCCAAAATACAAGAAAATGGGCTTGTTCTCTGTTCGGTCCAGATTTGTGAAATTGCTGTGTCACAGGTACGGTTAGATAGTCACTAAAATGATTGATACGTTGGCAGTTTGTAGGTAGAGCGCTTCAAATATGACATCGTCTCCACTCTAAAAAGTTCTCCTTCTGTGACTTCTGCAATTGGAAGAATATCAATATGCCACCTGCGTAAGAGACTTTTTAACACCATTCCAAAAGCTTTCTCCATTGTTGACTTAATCTGTTCCTTAATTTTATCAGAACCTTTATTTATCCCATGGAGAATATTAACCAATGATCTATCTCTATCACTTAGCACTTGAGCTCGAGCATTACTGGCATTTGGCATATGTTGTGGACTCTTATGTTTTGTGGTGTGGCTTTGACCCTCAACACCTTTTTTAAAATCAATAGAAATATCCCACTTTGAATGCATCATATTCACTGTTCTTAGCTCAGAAATATAGCTTAATCATGCAAGCAAATAGAATTTCCAATCCCCTCATCACCTCAAACCTTCCAACTATCAACACAAATATATGCCATCGACACTCAGGCACATGGCTTTCATGGTTAAATTGACACCCAGAATAAGTTAAAATGATTCCAGGCTTCGATCTTTTGACTGCCACCAAGTGCTCAAGCGTGGCTGTCAATTGTAAACTTGACATAAAAATTTCCACTTGGAAATCGAGCCTGGTGTTTAATATTCTCCCACGAGTTCCTCAATATACAGACAACAACACTTGGCATTGGGATTTTACAATGCTATGCCATTTTTATTTACCTAGTGGGATATATCCCACATCGTTGGCGAAGGTGAGATTGGAGGAGGTAGAGTGCCACCCAAACCCTATGACAGAGGCAGAGTAGGAGAACCCGTGACCAAGGGGGATATTCTCATTTTGATAATCTGAAAGGAAGGTGCTGTAAAGACACGTAGCACATGAAGATCATTACTTTGCGACATCCAAAGGAGAAGGTGCTGAGAACCTTTTGCCAACTTTGCATTTTCACCATGTGCCACGAGTAATTTACTTTGTGAATAAAAAAGATATCAGTCAGAATATTGATCTCCCTATAAATTATAGGGTCCTAACAAGCATATTGGTAGATGCACATGTTGGCATGTTGATAGAGGCATATGATTGATACATTCCATGGATGATATCTTTTGGCACATTGCATGATGTTGATGTACATGGTTGATGTATATAGGTGTTGTGTATGATGAGAACACATTTTGTACAATATGTACTTGGTTGATATTTTTCTCATGATTCTTTATTTCATTGTTGACATATCTTTTGCTTCATGATGCTTGGTATGGGATGAGTTTGATGCATGGATAGGTCCAAGGATCGTTATATGGTAGCACATTGTTCATCTCGCAGAGAAGATAGGGGAGACATACCCATAG
>JASDQU010251464.1:0-13828 GCA_032191745.1 Picea mariana
AAAGGATTGCATGGAGTTTTTTGAAGAAGGAGGGGGAGTTTAGAAATAGCTTGGGTTCTTTTAGGGTCAATAATCATTCCGTCCTTAGACACTATAAACCCAAGCAGTTTACCTTGCTCCACTGCAAAGACCGATTTCGTAGGGTTGAGAGATATGCCAAACTTGCGACATCGTTCCAGGATAGCCTTGAGGTGAGACAAGTGATCTTTCTTGTTTTTAGAGAAGACAGTGACATCATCAAGATAGACCATGAATGACTATTTAATGAGGCCATGGAAAGAAATATCCATTTCTCTCTAAAAAGTGGCACCGACGTTTATCAGTCCAAAAGGCATTTTCCTGTAGGAATAAGTGCCCCATGGGGTATGAAAGGTGGTCTTAAGTTGGTTTGAGGGAGACATAAGGACCTAGTTGTATCTCGAAAACCCATCTAGCAGAGATAGTCTTTCGGAACCAAACACATGTTGTAGGATTTGTTCCATTGGAGGAATAGGGTAGTTTTCTTTATTAGATGCTCAGTTTAAGTTCCAAAAATCAACACAGAGTCGAATTTCACCACTTTTCTTTCTTACAGGGACTAGATTAGACACCCATTGTGTGTGCATGACTAGAAAAATTATCTTTGTAGTTAGTAATTTGTTTAGTTCCTTTTTAATAGTGGGTTCCAATTTAGGGTGCATCTTCCTCAATTTCTGTTGAAAAGGCTGAGCCTGGGGTTTCATAGGGATAACATGTTGTATGATGTTAGGATCAAATGTTTTCAAGTCATCATACGTCCAAGCAAAACGTCTCTAAATTCTTTAAATAACTTTATAAAATCATATCTTTCTTGCTCGGAGCATCCCTTTACCAAATTAATATTTTGAAGATCATCCTTTGTTCCTAAATATACCGTCTCATAAATCAAAGAGGAACTGTTAGTTTTACAATTGACTGCCCCTCTAAATTTATCATGCAAGTCATAGAATTTCTCTTGTCTCACAACATATCTAGGAATAGATTTTACCATCTCAAATGTAGATTCAGGAGATCGAGGATCAGATATTACCGTGAAATTCTGGAGGTTCTCATCATGAGTACCTTCATCAATGATTGCACCTTGGAAGGTGTCTTCCATGTGGAGAAAGTTGATGATCTACTGGTCATCATCAAATAATCTCCAATTTGTGATGTTATCCAGGATCGATGACCTGAAAAAAAATCACTTGAAAACGCATTAGGGGAAAGACCTTCAATGGGAAATAGTTTAGAAGCAACATTGACCAATAAATCAGCTTCTAAATTACTTAATCTAGGAATGGAATTTATGTCAAATGCTAAAAAAAATTGCATCAAACTCCATACCTTGGTTTGGTAGCTTTTCAGATGTGGTGATAAGTAATGTATGGTGTTTCTTACATGCTAAACACGATTTTCAAATCACCAAATACCATCAAATCAGTAGAAGCGCTTCGTACTCAGCGATGTTATTAGTGCACTCAAACTCCAGCCGACAATCAATACAAGTTTTATTACCTGTAGGATCGATGAGTACACAACCTGCACCTGCTCCTTCTTTGGATTTGGATCCGTCAAAGTATAATGACCATATTTTTGCATCGTCAGCAGTAATTATCATACTTAGCAAGGGCGATGTATGAGAATAGGTTATAACTTCAGATTGTTGCCCAGGATCTGTAATAGAAGAAATTCCAGTCATGAAATTATCAAAAAGGGTATTCATTCCTTGCGTTTCAAATGAGTTTGAAGATGCAATGAATGGTTCATTAGGATAATTTAGATCTGTTACAGTATGCTTCAGATACCATTCTTTGTTTATCTTGATTTTTTTGGGCTGTCCATTTTCAGGAAGCCACAAGTGAGACCAATCTGTGGCAAAGTAACCATGCAACTATTCTGACTAATCCATGCTTAAGAACAAACCATAAATTTTAGGAATATCAACAACGATCATGAAAATTATTTCATGAACCGTAGGGTTGGACGATAATCTAATCAGAACATTCTTAAGCTCACCAATTACTTTAACGTTTGTTCGATCTAACTGAATGATTTTGAGATCAGAAGGTTTATCTTCTGCATTAATTTTTTGGCACATAGATAGAGGCATCATGTTTGACGATGCACCAGAATTGACCATACAATTATGTACATTCCTATTAAAAATTTCAAAGGTTAACAAAAAAGGCGAGACATTTTTTCGAGTGTTGACAGTAGAATTCTGCTGATTTTTTGTTGTTATCCCTAAGACAATTTTATCTACATTTTCTACAATTTTTTCTGCTAAGTCCCTTTTGTCTAGAGGTTGAGATGTCTTTTTAGTTGGGACATTCTTAGCTACGTTTGAAGCAATTTCTGCTGATTTTTTTCTTTTAGAATCGTTCTTTTTGTTGTTTTCGACAATGCTCTGAAGCATTTTCTGCAAAATAAGGGGAAATTTCAGCAGTTCAAAAACATAAATATTAGCCCTCAAGTTTTTCAGATCTTCAATTAGATCATATTCTAAAACTGGGGATTCTAAGATTTTTTTAATTTCATCTTACTTTGACTATTTTGGAAACACATTTTTACTCACTTCAGAAGGGGGTTTGTTTTGCATTTTGCTTCTTGTGTTGTAAGGGTGAACAGTTTTGAAATTTGCTTGGAAGATATTGTTCGAGAAGTGATCGAAGATAGTGGGAGATGATTCCTCCTCTTCCGGTACTTCTTCCTCAACTATGTCTTCATAACTTTTAGGAGTAACAAAAGCAGAACTATCATGTGCTTCTAAGATGGTTTGCAAAGCATATTGTAAACTTTCGAAATTTAGACCTTCTGTGGTCGGGTTTGGCTAGTTGGGAGGAAAAGGTTTTCTGAAAGGAGGTTTAAAACCTCCTTTGCTTTTGGATGCCTCCTCGGTTGATCTCTTTAAGTCAACGAACTAGTTGGATAGTTTTGGAAAGATTTCAGCAATCTTTCTAAGTCTAAATTTTCTGGTTGATTTTTAGTTTGAAGAGGACTAGTAAGGATCTCTATTTTCTTTTTAGAGGGTGAAGTTGTTTTAGCTTCACTATTAATATTATCTTTCAGGCTCAATATATATTTCTCAATCTGAATTGCCTCCTCAAAGGCTTCAAGCAATGTGTTCTTTTTAGACCTTTTAACCCATATGGCTATATTATTGTGCAAGGCTTTAGCATAATATGCAACGATTAAACTTTCAGTGGGCATTGAATCTGCATGGATTTTGTTCTTTAAGGTAATAAATCTTTGGTTAAAATCTTTCACTTTTTCCTTAGGATTCATTTTTAAGCCGGAGAGTTCCATAACCAAGACTTCCGAAGATTTATCATCTCTGAATTTTTCCAAGAAACAAGTTTCAAACTTGTCCCAAGAGACAATGGTTTGGGGTTGTTTAGAAAAATACCATGTGGAGGCATTTCCCTCAAAAGTATAAGGGAATAATCTGCATACTACATCCTCGTGTTCAACACTTCAGAGTCTAATGGCCAACATAATTTTTTTGATGTGATCCTCAACAGATTGTTTTGAATTTGGATCAAATTTGGGAATCCATTTCTTCGGATGTTTCAGTAATGGGTGTTGGGGTCCGGGTATAGCCACGACATCTTGATCGAGCCAAGGTCTGGCAGGATTGTTGTGGTTTTCCATGGGATTTGGTGGTGTCGAAGGCTGTGATGGTTCTTATGAAGAAATTCCTTCATATGAAGACTCTCCTCCTGAAGAGGATGGAGATGAATCAGGTAGGGAAGGTGGAATATCAGATCTTTCGGCTCCAAGGATAGGTGTTTTAGTAGGATTGGTAGTATTTTCACCTAACAGGTTTTGGAGCAGACCAGTGCCTTGAAGTTGTTCTCGGATGTCGGAGAAATAAAGAGGTTGATTAAGTGGCCTACCAGGTTGTCTGATACAGGCTAAGGCACTATGCATTCTTATGAGTGACTGACGAACAATTTCTTGGACGTCAACCCCTTGAGGAACCGGTGTCACTGGTTCAATATGAAACTCAGAGATATCGTTTGAGGTAGTTTTTGTTTCAACTGGATGGTCAAATCCAGACCGAGGTTGTCTAAATAACCCAAGCCATTTGGAGTGAGATGACCTGATGGGTTTAATGGCTCCGTTGGCCGACTAAAATCCTAAATGAGAAAAATAAAGGAAACTAATCTAAAAAAAAACTACGATACTATGTACATGAATGTAACTATTTACAAGTGTTAAAGTAGAAACATAAGCATGTGATTATGAAAAGGATATTTACAGTTTGAAAGTTTTGGTGGATGTCTTGCGAAATCAACATTTTTGCGATTGTTTACGAAGTATATAAAGAAATCACATACATTTTATATTTTTTGTTTAATAATTTAAAAATCTAAGAATTCACACATACTAATAAGACATAATTTGAAAAAAGAACAGGATAACAATCAAAGCCAATCTAAATTGTTCCTATTTCATTAATAAACAAACTAATAAAAAACATAGAATACGAGTAAAACTAACCTGAGATTAATCAATTACTGAGTTTATGTCTCTGCGCAATTCAAACTCCCAGCTATCTTGCCTGTGAGAAAAACCTGTAACAGGCTTGTGCTAACATTCCCAGAGTAAACTCAAAGGTTTGCTTCGGAGTAAAGTTATAAGAAACAAAGTAATAAACATGTAGATCTTGTGATCTCGTAATGATGAATACTTATAGTAAGAGAATTTTAATATAAAGTATCCGTGTAATATATCACTCAACATCAAGCATAGATCAATGATATTTGAATGAAATAATGATCACAAATATGATATATGAACAACAAATTACAAACATAATTTAAAGTGTAAAATAAAATGAAATATTATATGCTAATAAGACTAAAGTTGCATAACATATTAACATTCCATAATATAAAAGCAAAACATAATGGAATAGTGTCACGCTAGACTAAATCCAAGGTGTGAACAACTTGTCCATACAGTATTCAAAATTACTTGTCCATAATGCATCCCCAAAAAGAAGGTCCTTTACTACTAAGAATGAACAATATTTAAACTGCTTCAAGTTTCAAATGCTCATATCTCACAGGATAGAGTTGAATCCATAATAATTGGGTAATATTACAAAAATAGCGAAAATAGTAACCACTCATGCAAGAGTTGGTTTGTTCAAAATTAAACCGCGGTTTGATAAAACATAAAGAAGGAGAAACTAATGAACATTTGAGCATATAATTGAAATATTTTGGCTCCAAGCAACCAACAACACAATCCTCCATTTTCTGAGAATAGAAAAACCAATTTGATATATTAGATTTTTTTTTTACTAATTATTCAAAAGAGACTGAGCTACAGAATCATAGATTCTGTAGCTAGTCTTAATTTTAGCAAATGAAATCAAAATTCAAATCTTCCTATTTTTACTTTGACAACATAATCGAATGAAATCAAAACAAAATGTTTTACCATTAAAAATTATATAGAGAGGGATCAGACAGTTCAGAGTTTATAATTGCTTTGAAATTGGTCATATTCTTAATGATTATATTTCCAGCCCTCTTGATTCATTTATTCTCCCTCTCTACATGTGCCTTGAGATAAAGATTCTCTTGTTTCAATAGATCATTCTGAGCAGTCAAGGTTCTAATTTGGGTCTATAAGAGAGGAACATGTGCATACTAACACTCTACCCAATCGAGGCAACTATCACAGTGCACCAGGGTGACAACAGATCGACATGGGACACACTCAACCAAGGGAGCTTTAATCTTACCTGCGGTTTGTTCCAGATCATGCCAGATACCCGAAAATCCTTTTTTACCCTTAAGCCATGGGGGTAAATTGGTCACAAAATCCTATGGTTAAAAATGAGTGATAACCTCCCTCCTGGAACACTGATTTTCTTGGTCTTCTCGTATCAAGAATTCCTCTATCTCATGATCTGAGCTTCGATCATTGATATCGATCAGTTCGATCGAGCTCAGATGAGTACCCTTTTGGTTTTTTGGTTTTCTAGAGATTATACAACCAACATTATTATTCTTGAAACTCAAATCCATGCACTGTTGTTTCCTTCCTTTACAGAGTTTCTTGACATCGGATTTAACATCAACATTTAAACTAGCATCATTCATAGGAACATGAGGATATTTTTCCTTTAACTCAAAACTCACTTTTTCCAGAGATCTTCCAGGTGAAAACCTACACGGTAATCCTTCATTTACAGGGGTTTTATCAATAAATTCCAGCTCATCAATTGAATTAACGAACTGGCTCTCAACCACTGGCCTGTTCGAGTTAGGGTTTGCAATTAAAAGAGGATTGGATGTAACATTGGCCTGTGTGAATCCATTTATTATCAGAAAGGTTTCCCAATTGTCACCTATCTTCGACAGGTGATGAACCAACAAAATTTTAACGAGTCCATGATGAAACAGGCTCGAATTGATACCCTGTAGCTTGTAATGCTTGGACATCATATAAGGACTCATCAATAGGCAAAAGGGAATATCTAATTTGAACCCTATCAAATTCATAAGAAAATAGATATGGTATATAAAAACCACCCTGTATCGACCTTCACACGTAACAAATTGCTTCATAATTAAAAGTAGACTATGCCATCTGGGTTTTAACAGAGCAATAGGAATACCTTTTTTATACCAAGTGGTTTTACGGGATGTCATAAATAAAATCCACGGGAACTATTCTATTCTGGCATTGTTAAACCACCTCTCTCCCTTTGATGGGATCCCTGTCACTTTGCTCACAAAATCCTCTGTCAATTCCAATTGTATGTCTCCAATCTTGGCTCTGAAACCGTCAAAGGTTTGTGCAAATATTTTTCCACCTAGAGATTATATCCCTCGAACTTCTTGAGGAACACATCCAACCCATGATCCTTTAGGTCATCAATAGCGTCATCATGGGATAGTAAGGATTGGAATCCATTCGTCTCTATACGAACGACGGTGCCATGACCACTATAATAAGGATGCAACATAAAGCACTCAAAATATTTTTAGGTTCCCAATGTGTGAGCAACAAAAATAGGTCTGAGCGGAGAGTAAAAGAATGAAAATAGCAGAGCTCGAGGGCTATCATAACTCGAATAGGAGAATTAGGGAGAATGAAAACTAGAGGGTTCATAGAAATCTATACCATCTCTAGCGATCAGTGCCAAAACCTACAGAGTACAAAACCCTATGCACATAATGAATAGCTTCATTAATGTTTTGGGCCAGCAAGGTAAGGTGAAAACACAAGTACAACATGCCTGTACTCATTGGCATGAATGTTGACATGACCATTTAAAACATGAAAATAATATCAATAGTTAACCAAGGTTCTCCATGCATAAAAGAATTTTGACAATGAACTATCGGACCATTGAATTCATAACAACCATAATAAAACAAGAAAAAATCGATAATGGATTAATTAACCATTTTATAAGATTTGAATTTTAATCACATATGGGTGACTTTTAAAACGATATTTTTAAGGTAAAAGATTTTGAACCAAGCCAAGTTTCATGTTTAAATTCATGCTTACAGTCATGAATTAAAAATAATAAAAAAAGTAAAAAATGAAAACAAGCAAAACAAACTCAATGAGGTAAGATTTAATCCAATCATTGCTTCGAAACTCAGAAATATAAACATTTACAAATGAGAGTTGATGGCAGCTACAGAAAGGTATAATTTCTTTCGATCATAGTAAGTATCAAAAATCATGTGTGGCCGCCAATAGTGGGCTCATCCCCCAATTCTGCAATCTTCGACGATGAGGGTGCAGTAGATTCTGTGTGGCTCGAACAGATGGCTTGTTGTATCTCCTTCAGCTCCTTCTCGATTATTTCATACAACGTCTCCTGCTTTGCTTCGTATCGCTACAATATATCCTCTGAATCATCCTCCATATTTATGATGATTATATCGATGTCGTCCTCTGTGAGCGTGGTCTTCATCTTGGGTTTATTGGTGCACATCTTCTTTCTTGATGAGAGTTTTTGTGGAGAAACCTTCCTCTTCTTCGATGTTTCGACCTTGGTGGGGGATTCCTTCGGTAGTGTAACTTCAACTTTGTCTTTCTTTTCTCTTCTTCCCCTCCTTCTTCTTGATTCACTTTGCCTCCTCCTCCTCTTGCGGGTGAGTTAGGCCCACTTTCCTTCGAGGCACTGTCCTCCTCATCAGTTTCTATGTTCTGCACTTCCTCCTTTTTCTTCTTTTTCTTAGTGCTAGTCTGTCCATCATGCTTGACCCGGGTGACCAAGGGACTTCTGATGATGTCAGGGTCAAAGAGTTTTTCTTCTTGAAATGGTACAAGGAACTCTGATGGCCATTCTTTGGTGATCTCCTCCATGTCTTCGTCAGTCAACTTATAGTAGGACTGTAGCTCCTCCTTAGTTTCATCCTTGCGTGTAGTGATATAGATAAAGTGTCGATCTGCATGGAACTTCTCTAGTGGTCTGTACTAGTGCAATGTGTTCAGTGTCATGCTTGGAAATGCCTCAATAGCATGCTTTAGTTGCTGGTAGTAGGCATGGAAGACAACATTCTATTGCCACTACTTCGACATGTCATTCGTATATCACAAGGTGGAGAACCTTGCAGCTAACAACTCTGATGGCTCAACTTCTGGAAATGTCTCTCCTTCCAGCATCTGCCAAGCGACAAATGTGATCAATACAAATAACCAGCTAAAATGGAATTCATACCCCTGATCCTGCGCTTCGTGATAGAGTCTTTCTTGAGCTCATTGATGATGTAAATCACCCAGTTCATTTGCATTCCTTTTACACACTTCCCTACGAGGTCTACTATGAATCTAGTGACATGTGTCAGATGGTTCTTTCTGACAAGCTTGCCAGCTATAAGCTAACAAGATAGGCACACTACTCCATCCTGGATGGAGGCTACCTTGTAGCCTCACTTTCCCTTTTCTACATCGCCATAGTCTTTTTTATGCGTTGTGCCATGGAGCGATCTAAATTCTTCCTTGGGTAGAACTGTCAAGGGTCTGGTCCCTGCATGCTCATTTCTATGATTAGGTGGATCAACGTCGGATCCATAGTGATGCTCCTATTGAGCCATAGATATCCTCTGTGATAGCACGACAGGAGGATTTTAATGCAGGCATTAACCTCATTATGTCAACTAAAGTGAGGGATCTTCATCATGTTTAGTATCATTGACTACGCAAGCTCCTTAATCCACGGCTGGGAGACTATGCACGACTTCCTCCCAATCGTCTTCATCAAATACCTATGTGGCGTGAGCATCACATAGTTCTTCCTTTCTTTGAGGTTAAAGTCATTGTTCTTCAAAGTTGGGATCTGTCCTAACTGGGGTCCAACTACGTGTATCCCCTTCAGGATGTACACAATGATCAACGTGTAATCGAAGTCCTTCAGGTAACCACGCCAGCCAAAGGTAGTATATAATCTGGCAAGACCAATGAGATCTTCTTTGCATTAGCCATATCATCGTAGTGCTTGCTTCTCTTCTTAGTAGTACGGCTAGAACAACGTCTAGTCGATGGGGATGCTTACAACCCCTAGTCAACGAAACATGTATTCCTATAGACATAATTCTCTCAGCCATGAGCTCCACACAAATATCCTCCACAAACTTTTCTAACGCGCTAGGTTCGCTCGACATTCACACTTGTAACCAAATAGATCGGGTAGGTGAATGGAAAAGCAAGGTAATCAAATAGATGGAAAGGTATAGAAATTGTAGCGCGATATAAAATCGATTATCGATTATCTTGGATAATCACAGGTGGAAAAAAGTGGTCTTGACGCAGCATCCGACGGGTTAAATAAGAAAGTGTCGTAACAGATTTCTCCAATGGGAAGGAATGTGTAAATCAATGTGAATTCATCCGTTATGGCGCAGTCTCAACAATCCATTCTCTCATAACTGCATTTTCTAGTCATTTCAGGGTGTCATTCTAACAGTTGGGGCATCTCCAACGGTCATATAGCTTCACCATGGAGAAGTCCCATTCTGCGTGTTTCTGCTATTCTGGCAAGGTTCAAATTCTGCATATTTGTCTCCTAAGAAGTCTTCTCTCGAACTTCCTGTAGTTTTTGTAACCTGGTTTTCTTCTTACTGAGCTTCCTTGCCTTCTTTCCTATGATCCGAGTCTCTGGATTCCTCTTTCCATTCCTATTCTTATCTTCTCTTAGTGTAGTATCTTCGCACTGCTAATGTTCTATCAAAGGGTTCAAAGGTAATGCCTTTTCTCTTATTAACTCCAGGGTAGGTATTCTTCTTTATTGCATGGATAGGTCCTTCACACCTTCTTGCGTTCTTTCAACCTCGAAAACTAATTCTGTTTCCCTTTGTTGCTTCAACTTATCCTCTTGTTCTTCTATTAGTCGCTCTATTTTTCTAGTTATGAGGTCCCTTAGTTCTTGCTTTTTTTGTTCTGTAGCTTTCTCCTCTTCTTTCCTTCTGATATGATCCTTCCCAATCCAAGTCTTTCCTAACAAAAGTGGAAAAGGGGCGATGTTCTCAACAAATTTCATGACTTCAATTTCTTCTTCAGTCGATGTTTCCCGAAAAATCATAGTTATATTAGTAACTCTTCCACATAGGGTTATCATATTTCCTTTAAACAATCCTATCCTTCCCAATGAAGGTATCATAGCAAGCTTTCCCAAAATTTCCCAAGTGCTTTCTGGCATAATATTCACCTGTGTTTCTTCATCCAATACATAGTCTATGTCGAAGTCTTCAATTCTTGAAACTATGCGTTGTTTTTCTTTCAGGATATTTGGTAAACTAATGTCTCTGTGATCTTCCATTACTTGTTTTAGCTGTATTAACATAGTCTCTGACTCTTTTTCTGTATGATTCTTTAACATATCCTTAGTCTCTTGACCTTATTTATAGTTTTCTTGTCTCATGTTCATATTTTCAACTTTAGAAATCAACCTTGGGCAATCCTCAACCTCATGACCAATAGCTTTACACTACTACATATGGGCGGATTATTCCACGGATTTTTTTCATGCTTCCACTAGTTTCTTCTTTTTTTTAAACAGGTCGGGATTTTCGTCGTTATTGCCACGAAAGTTCGTCGCAATATCCATGAAAATATTATTTTAATCTAGTCAGGATTGTCGTCGCAATAGCGACGAAATTTCGTTGCAATAGAGACAAAAATTTTGCCTATCTCATTGGTAAGTGTTAACGACTAGTTGACTATTTGATCTATATATTTGTGACTTTAAGAGACTTTGCGACACAATTGCTATAGTTGCGACAATTTTCTTGGCTTTTGTTTGAGCTATTTACTTTTTTCGTCACCCACCGGTTGAACAAATCTAGTTCTCAATCTACATATCTCAGATTTTGAACTTGCAAGGTTAGTATGTTATTTTTTATTTCATGTAGCTTGTTTTTTCCTTGATAATATATTATAATATGTGTAGTACCATATTTCATGTCTTTTGTTTTTCAATCTAGTTAGTATATTCTATGGAAAAGGGTATGTGGATTCCATAATATTTACGAGATCTTCCCATAATATTCACAAATTTCAAATAGAACTTGCATTATTTTCCACAGACAAAGAGATATAATGTATGAGTGTGGAAGATAAAATAGTAAAATAAAGAAGAAAACTGCAATTTCAACTTGTAAAAAGAAAAATTCAAGGGAGCCTCTAATTTCAATGAAAGAGGCATAAGCTTACCAAATATTCAAGAAGAGACTATTCTGAAAGCTTCACCTCACCCAGAGAAATATTAATAACATTTCCCTCTTCCGCATAAATTCTTTGCTATCCTCAACATATTGTAATAAATAATGGGTATGTTGGTATTAGTGACAAGATAGCCTGTTGATATTACATATAATTATTAATGTACGAGAGATCATCCATTATTTAAGCATGCAAAACAAAACCCAAGACTAAATATTGTGGTTGACGTGATCATGTTTGTACATTTTGCAAAACAAAGTACGAGAATTTCCATTATTTAAGCATGCAAAACAAAACATTATAAAACATTGTTAAAATTTTTGTAAATTTACAAAAGTCAAAATGATTTTGACTTGCAATCGATTGCTATATTCCCTATTTTAGCAGGGACTAATAAGATACATAAACGCTAAACCTAAACTTGTGTTAGGTATATATGTCGTTATTATATAAAGAAAACATTTGTACACATGTGACCTTATTATAAAGATGTTATCTATGTCGTGATTAGGCACATAACAATCACTTTTAACTAACCACCTTCAACCATCTTAGCTTATGGTTAGCCACCTTTAACTTTCTTGGCTTACGACTAAGCACCTTTAACAAATGAACTTATGATTATATACCATTGTCTTCCATTATAAATGAAGTATATTTGTTTCAACTTTCTCAATAAAATCCACATACCCTTTTCTGATATGTGATGTTGTTTCTCTAAATTTTTTATAATCACACACAATTCTAGATGTAGTGATTAACTTTAGTTTGTAGTTGATGTAACTTGTTTATACACTATTAATAAAGATTAGTATCGAAAATATAAAAAATTCATGGTGAAATCTACAATAACATGATGAAATCTACTAGTCAGACAATGAAAAATGAGAACATGCCAAAGTGTCTTAGAAAATAAAATTGTGACCACTGTAAGTAGCATGAAATTTTGACCATTGTATGTAGATGCAAATCAACATGTCATAATTTAAACCAACCCAGCCCAATTGTGGATGACAAGTGGTTGGCATTCTTTTTTTAGTGGTGAATTTCAAAGATTGACATTTTATCTACAAAACAACTTAGAGGCTAGTGTATGGTGTCGAGTGATTCAAGTTTGAGAAATTTTGACCACTTTCATTAAATGGTGTGTAATTATTTTCCATGGTTATTCAGTACACAATACTCTATAGTACAAATTGAAGAATATCTATCTTAATAATTAATTGACTATAAATAAATAAAAAGCATGTCAAAATGTCTTAGAAGAAATATCTGTGAGGATTGTAGGTCACTGTAAATAAACATATCATAATCGAAAGGAGTAGCTAAAATATAAAAAATTGACAACTTAATGTTTGGTATGGTGTAGGTAAGACAATTACTTGTCAGGACAAGGATTTGTCACAATGAACAAAAATGATAGGAAGCTTGCTCGGTTAAGAGCGACATTAGAGGCGAGGGGCAATGGAAAATGTTATTGCCCTTGCTATTAGAGGCTTGCAAAAAAGAAGAATTTTAATAACAACAGCCCAAAGACATTGTAGGGAGAAGGGGCACGCCGAAGGGGGTTATGAATATCATCCCTTGGTAAGAGGATTCAATATTTACTGTATTCTCTGTAATAGTCAGTATGTCATGAATTTTAGTAATATTTCTTATCGGGATTTTTATATTTTCTATACACACTAACTTTTCTACGTTGTTTTTAAATATATAGACGATGCCCCCAAAATGTCGACCTCCGAAGAGTTATTTTCCGAGTACTAGTAGAAATATTACGTTACAAGGAGATGAACTTTGAGATCAAAATATTGAAGCTATTGCTCAAGTTATTGATGATTATATGGATGGAGATAACATTAGTGATTCAAATCAGGAAGATAAGATACATAGATTGATCCAAGACACATTTGATCCAATGGATGAGAACAACCAGAATGATAGTCATGATGTTGATCCTCTACTCGAGAAGTCACGTCAACCTCATTATGAATGCTCAACAAAAAATATTTTATCTGCTATATTGTTTTTGGTGAACCTGAAGGTTTTGAATGGTTTATCAAACACATGTCTCACATAGATACTAAGGCATTTAATTTGTTAATTATTTATGCCTGCATATTCA
>JASDQU010251466.1:0-16188 GCA_032191745.1 Picea mariana
CAATGCTATGATATTATATTGATTTGGATGCTTTGCTATGATATGTGGACTAGTGCATGATTATGCTATGATTTTGGTACTAACATTGCCCAAAACCGAATAAACGATGACAAAACCTTCAGCAACACGGTGCCCCCGTGTGTGTTCCATTATTGGGTGTTGACCCTGGTACTGCAAAGGAGGGGTGGAGGTGTTTCCCACTGTGTATCCTCCGAAACCTGAAGTCCTGGGAGGACGGTGCAGGTGCATGCTCCCTAAGACGTGTGATGAGGACTGTCAGTTTCCTGCTAGGGAATCTTGGTCGAGATAGCGACACTTCCACTTACGGTTTCTATTTGGAGTTAGGCCAATATAGTTGGCGCTCCAAGATGTTCTAGCAGAGGACGGATAGGATGGGAGACAGAAGTAGGTTAGGGAGGAAGGATGAGTAGATAGTTGAGATAAATGGGGGTCTGTTCTGTGGTGGAATTTGATGGAAGAAAAATGTGTATATACGAATATCTTTTTTTATGAAATCAAGACACAGCTGTTTAAAACAAATTACTGAACTGGACAATTGTAATAAAAGGATTTCTCACACAGAAAATAATTGTTGTCTTTTATAAAAGACTAGCCTTGCTGACTGGATTGAATGCTTGCATACATTATTAAAGAATGACAGTTTGATTATTAGTACATGCATGATATTTGCATGTACTAGCTACACATGCATCCCTCGTACATGTACCCTAGTATGTATGAACTGTTTGACTTATTTACTGATAATATCAGTTCCTTGCTGTGAATGTATGAACCATGCTCTTTCCTTGTACCATCTGATACCCTAACTTCGGGACGAAGTTTCTTGAAGGGTGGGTGTATGTAATGCCCCTAAACTGATAAATGATTAAAGATTATTAAGAAAGATTTAATTAGGGAAGAATTATAGTTAATAAAATAACATTGATTGCAGACTGCATTCAATGATCTGATAAACCGATTTAAAAGACAATCAGTAAGAATGGGGATAACAACAGAGTTACGTATGCAGGGTGCGAGAGCCCATAAATCCCGAGGCAATAAAACTTATTGTGGGACGTAGGTTGGAGGACGCGTGGAGGAGGTTGGTGGTAGAGTTACTGCGTGAGGCGACAGGGAGGAATAAGGGACGGGAAGAGGGGGATGTGCAGTTCATTCGGCAGGGGGAATGGATGCTGCGGGGCTGTGAGCTCAGGACCACTGTATTTGCCGGAAGTAGAGAGATTCTGTGTTTAGCTATGAGCAACGAATTGTTGCGCTTGATTGTTTTGGCTGCGGGCCTGTGATATTTACTGTGGACTGTTATATTCTCTGTGGACTGTTGGCTTGCTGTAAGCAAGGAACAGAGTGTTCTGGACTGTGGTTTTGATCAAGGGAGGCACCGAGTTGCTGAAGGTTTTGGGCACAGAGGGCTAGGATATCCGTAGATATCCTGGAGCTAGGTAGTTTTCCTAGTTGGTAGGGAGGACAATAGTTTTGGGCAGTTATTTGCTTGTTGTGGAAGGGTTAACCTGTGTATCAGCAGGAGCAGAAGCAGCAAGGCAGCATAAATTAGCATCAGTATCAGGTATTTGTCAAGTTATGCATTTATCTCATTTTTAACAGAAAGTTATTACCCTATGATAAATCCAAATTACCGAAACTGTTGTTGAGAAAATAAATATATGCTGTGATATCGTTATCTCCGTTTAGAAAATGAATTGTTATGAAATTAAATTAATGCTTAGAATGATATGGGCATTACACAAAATCAATCTAACCAAATCGCTTGACACTATAAATATTTCTAAGAGAATATAATAAAACCTATCCCGATCAGGAGTTGAGTTGCAATCTAATGGTTGAATCCTCTTCTTCAAAACTCTGTTAGATTGTCCACCTATAAAAGAAATTCTCAGAGAGACAATGCTGCACTTCAAGTCCAACAAAATTCTGGTGAAAGAAATTCCAACAAAATAGAGTAGATTTAATACAGATAAGGAAATGAAACAACTTTGAAATCAATTCTTTATGGAGAATAATAATGTATTATTTCAATTAACGAAACACATTTCATTAAAAATGAATAATTAAACATAAGTAATTTGCATAAGAAAAATCTAATACATTTTACACATGCATTTATCTATCAATCACACAAAGAATTGATAGAGTTGAGATGACAGATGATATTTTTAAATATTAATCTTTGGAACAAAAGATACACCGATTAATATCATAACGATGAATTAATAAAACATGGGCAAAAGCGAAAGTTTCATTCTACAAAGCTATGACATGAAGAAAATGGACACATAAATGAAAACAAATGATATTTTATTAAAAAAAACTCCAAATTTACTCACAGAACAAAAGTCTGAAGCAAAATGAGGTTCATTATCTTCCCATTACAATCCCAAGTCCATTATCTATTCCATGCTCCCTCTTCTTCCAGAGCTCTAATCTTCTTTTTATAAGCCCAGATTACATAAACTGATTTAATTTAATTAATTTCATGCTAAACATCAATCTCTGATATCCCTGGGTCGTTCAAACAAAAACCAAATTGGAGGCTAACTACAACACAAAATCTGGAAAATTTGATGTCCAAGATCTATCCGTATTTCCAAAACCGTGCCATTTCTGGAGAAAATCGTAGTGAGTAGGGTAAAACGCTCCGTTCTACAGATGGGTTTTTGAGTGTTTCCGTAAATTCTTTACCATTTTCCAAGAAATGAAGATTTGATTTTGCCTCCTGAGAAGTGAAGTGATTTTTTTAGTTTTCTCATTTCAATCGTTTAGCAACTATTCTCCCAAACACAAGCAATTCCAACTCTCTTCCATGATCTGGAGTATGAGATCCTTAAACAAAACAATCAAAACAATTATTAATAATAGCAAACAAAATCAAATAAATAATTTAAACGTCTTTCATGCTAAAAAAATAAACCCTAATAATAACTAAAATATTTGATAATAACATTGGAATGCTCCATTATGTATTGTTTTAAATCAAATATTTAATTATTAATTTAATATCATTTGTTTAAAAAAATAAAAGAAAAAGTAAACTCATATCTATGCTTATTTTACAAACAAACTATAAACAAATGGACAAAAATGAATTGTTAAATCACTGGACAATTCTTGGGCCACTTTTCCATTTAAGTGATGGTAAACAATGCAATTCTCAATTGTTTTATTAGCCTCATGTCTTAAACATAGTGTAACATGTAATCAATTCAGTTTTTCGAATTACGTGGTTATTAATAATGATTGTTAAAACAATTAATTGTAAAAAACTTTGCATAATGACCAAGTAATGACAATAATGACTTGAAAACCATGACATGATAGTAACAAGAACTTTTATAGTATTGAACTTTTATAGTATGACCTTTGTAATGTCATGTAATTCAAACGAAAGGTCCAAATACATAAAGAAAAGTTAACCATTGTTCATAGTTTTATGTCACGATAAGGATTATGACCATTAGGACTAAGACCAAAGAAAATCATGTCTTGATTATTCATCGAAATCTATTTCTCTAGCTCATGCTCAAATGAGATCATTCCTTTTTGAAATATCATCAAATAGTTTTAGGAAAACAAGAACAAGTGTATAAAAGTAATAATAAATCTATTCTTGGATTCCATTGTCGAATCATGATGATAACGAGAGTTTTCATTCATTAACCAACATATAAGACTTGAAAATAAAAACATGTTATGAAACCATTTGCTAATGATTGAAAGACATCACGGAATCCTTCATACTCTTGTTTTGATTTTTCATGTTGAAAATCAAGAAATTCAAAATGAAAAATAATCGATATAAGAATGAAGAACCAATGTTAAAGTCACTTTCGATAGTTAGCATATTCAACGTAATAGTGTCTAGTGGCACATTTAAATCACAAAATATTCACACAATTCAAAGAAGACCGCTCAAATAAGAAAAAATCAGAAAAAGATAAAAGGACTATCAAAAGACCAAAAATCCAGTCGATACAATTTTGTGAATTTATTACATTACAAGCCAGCTATCACACCAAATTAATCCACAAAATTATCTTCTCGGATAAACTAAGACAGAGTTGGATGTCATGAAAGTGATATTTTTGAATGGTCAAGGGGGTCTCCTTGAATTTTTACAAAAAATTCAAGGGGGGACTATTGGGGGGCCAACAAGTAGTTGAAGCAAACACACATATTCTTTTATTCATAGACATAAGGGTTTTCTTCTTTGTTTCTAATGATTTGTCTTTTACCATAATGCACCTGGGAGAAATCAAATCTCTTCTTACTTTGGTTATCAAGTTAACCCTCCTTTACCATGTTGTAGCTAGAGATTTCAAGGCCCCCATTGATGCAACATACAACTAAGAGAGTCTAAATAACTCTCCAGGGCAAAGATTTGTTAAGAGAATCAATAATATTCCTTATTTAAATATTTTTTTGGGAGACCCACAAGGCATTGTGTTTCTATTCAAAATATATACTTTGGTAGGGAAATTCATAAGAGCATGGACATCTCCAAAAACCTTGTATAGGTGGCTTCATGAATTATGGGTTCCAATAATCTTAAGCAACATTAAGCTCTACTATTGTGGGAAATATTTCCACGCTTTGCTCAAAAGAAAAGAAGACAAGAACTAGGTATTTTAGGGAGGCATTTGGATTTTAGGGTCCAACAAGTTCTAGTTGAACAAATGGTCCCTAGAATTCAACCTAGAATAAGAGATCCTAACTCTAATCCATGCGTGGGTTAGGCTCTTATTTATCCTTCTCATTCTTTGGGAAATCTCCACCTTATTAGTAATTGAAGTGTGATTGGGAGATATAAAGATAAATTTGACCCTATGGGCAATGTCTACTCATGTACAAGAGTATGCATGGAAATATCTATGGGAAAAGGACTTCCACAAGTGATTGAATTTACAATGGGGGGATTAGAGTACAAGGGAATTAGGTAGTATGACTAAGAGTACAATCTATCCTCCTTAGTTGGTGACATGAAATATTCACCCAAGTACTATTGTTGGAAACCCTTTGGTATATCATAGAGCTATAGGACCCGATACTCTTTTGTTCTTAGGACTCTACAAATCCTGGCTTGTTCATGCAAACCCTACTTTTCATAGCAGAGGAAACAAAATTACTACATAAATTACAATATCAATAATTTGGGAATTTCATTAGTGTAGTAATAATAATCCATTTGGATTAAGTTTGGGGCCCTCCAATAAGAGACCTAGATAATGAAAATACTTACAGGACATTGATCACCATGGTGTCACTTTTCAGTAAATATTTTATTGTGGACCCGCCAATACCATTGCTTGTTCCCCCTCTCCAAAAATTCCTTTTAGGACATTGATATTGTTGTGCTATCTCTTGGATACATTATTTAGTTGACCCATTGATTCCATGAAAAACACCCACAACATGATAGCCATGGATGAAGTAAAGAAAATGGTTTAGTCTCTGTCTTTGTGAGTTAGCACAATGAAAACCAATATGTCATCGCTTAATATGTAAGTAAGCCTATGTTTTGATCCGATTATAATAAGTAATCTAGGATATATGAAATGTGGTGGTGGTGTGAAAATGTGAAACTTTGCATTGTTGATTATTCCCTGAACAATCACATGTTTTCCATTGAAAGGCGTGGCTTTGATATTGTTTTGGGTGTTGAATGGATGAGAACATTAGGCCCCATAACCATGGATTTACTAGAATTATACATGATTTTTTAGAAGGATGGAAATCCATACATGATTAAATGTATCAAAGTAATCTCTCTAGAAATAATCAACTCCCATTGTATGGAAAACATTTTGAAAATGGGTCATTCTATAATTATTTTACAATTCCTTGCTATACAAGCCTTTGAGGATGATTTTCATCTAGATCATCCAGATTTGAAGTTAGTCTTAGACACCAACAAGTATCTTAAATTTCCTAAGGATTAGCACGATCATATCATTCCACTACTTTCAAATATACACTGGTATCATCATTATTTTTTCCAAAAGAATTAAAATGAAAATATTATGCAAGAGATATTAATTGTTGGTATCATTTGTCCCAGTACCATCTTATACTATTCTTTGGTTGTCATAGTTCTTAGAAAATAAGGAACTTCAAACATGTGTTTGAACTTTTGAGCTATTAACAACTTTATAGTCAAAGACAAATTTCCCATTACAACCATTGATGATCTCTCAGATGAGCTACATGAAGTGCACTGATGCATGAGCATCGTCGTCATCATTTAATAAGGTAAGGTGGAAGACAACTCAACATCTAGCATATCGCACTTAACTGGTTTGGATTCCAAGGAGGGTGCGTCATTTTAATTTTTGAAAGCATTGTAATTAAAGATACTATAAGATCTTGAAGCTTGAGCCATTGTATGTGATCCGGGGGAATGTGTTTTCTTTTAATACCTGTAGGATTGTACACCTTTTGAGCACTGACTCATATCTAGATTGTAATATCTCATTTATTGTAATAAGCTTAGTGTNAGTCTGGAGGGAAGGCTCGAGAAGCCCCTCATGTATAAATCAATGTAATCTATTCCAAAAAAAGGTTTTTGTAGTTTTTGAAAGAAGAAGATGAAAGTTGCAGAGAGCTGTTGAACTCCTTGTAAATATTTGCTGAAGGATTATAGAAGAAGATATTTTCCTTCATATTTTTGAGCTTGCTTGTCATTTAGTAACTAGGTAAATAATTTGTTATTGGTCTCTGTGTTTTATGTGTGTGTGTGCATCTATATGGATTATTGAATGAATCCTTAATGCTTATTTAAGTTTCAATTGTTTCTGTTTTGAAATATCGGTGCAATGAGTGCACAGTGCCCACGCAAGGGGTGCGAAGGATGAAATGCTATAGGTTTAGAAGATTAGGAGAGATTACATAAGTTTATGTCGAGTGAGTGCAAGAAATGCACCTATACTCATAGGAGTATAAAATATCAGAGAGGAGACTGGTACAAAGCATGCACAGAGTCAACACTTTGTTAAGTGTTCAAGAAGCTCAGAGGAGAGATAGCGAAAGAGTGCACAAAGCCTATACAAGGAGTGCAAAAGGAGAGAATAGTCTAAGTGATAGACTGTAAGTGAAGCGCAAAGTGTGCGCAATGGTCTGAGTCTTTTGAGAAAAAAACTCAGGAGGGAAGCACAAGGTGTGTGCCATAATCTAAGTACTTCAAGCGAGAAAAATATTAAGGAAGAGAAATCACTTTGTTCCATGGTGGACGAACGAGATCTGTTTGGGAGGTATAAGGATCCCTCACAACCTTCAGATTAAAGGAAATAAGTGCGGACGTTAACCCCCTAATTCCTTCGGACTTCGTTGCTCCGACGTTTTTTGAATGTTTGTTGAAAAGGAGGAAAATTCCCTGAATTCCTGAAGCCCAGAGTTAATCTGGACCATTGGCTGTTGGGTACAGGTGTTCGTAGATCAACGGGTATCTAGAAGTCCAACTATCCAGAATATTGTGAGTGAAAAGTGGTATGGTGTGAAAAGTCCTGAAGCCCAGAGTCAATCTTGGTTGTCCATTGATAGGTGAACATGGATCGTGGATGTCTTCCCTTCGCCACTTCGACGTTCGACAATTCGAGAGTCTAGTGGTGTTTAGGAGCTATAGGTCCTGAAGCCTGAAGTTCTGGAACAGATCACAACCGTTGGTTGTTGAAGAAGTGTGGACTGTTGATACTTGGACCCTTTGGGAGTTCTCCATTTCAATATTCGGATTTTTTGGAAGGTATTGAGGAAAAAAATCCCGAGGCCTGAAGCTCTGGAGCGCCAAAGTTGTCGTTTTCAAAACTTTAAGCCCCATGTTTTGGCCCGAGGTCACGTGAAGACTTCGCTAGAGTAAAAAGACCCTCACAGACCCGAATTTTTTCCTAGGTAAAGGAGAAAAGGCATGTGGATAGGATTCCAAGGGTTCTGTGGGGACCCAAGAGCCGCTTCGGCTCCTATATAAATTGATCCTAGACTAGGAGGTCGCATGAACCCTAAATGGGGTTTGCATCAAGTGGTATTAGAGATTGAGTTTTATCAGAGGCTGAGTGAAATTTTCTATGATACCATCAAGTGGTATCAGAGCGCAAAAAATATTTTATCTGATACCATCAAGTGGTATCAGAGCATTGGAATAGGCTTTGTGAAAGGAAAATTTGGAATCATGCCACCAATAAGATGCAGGGACAGACCTGTAGTCAATGTAGCCATGTAGGAAGAAATGAGACAACTTCGTGCAAGGTTGGACGCCATGGAAACAACACAAAGGAGAGCACCAGAGGCTGGTGATGTCAGTAAAGATGAAAGTGAAGATATATAAGCAGAAGAAGAACCTGTAGGAGAACAAGCAGCAAAAGAGTGATTGTTGAGAGTTGTTGTCAAGCTGGGAACCAGAGAAAATATCGAATTTCTGATGTATGAAGGTAATTTTAACATAGAAGAATTGCTTGACTGGATAAGCGCTTTAGATAAGTACTTTGACTAGGAGGAGATTGACGATGAGAATAAGTTAAATCATGTAATGACCATATTGAAGGGACATGAAACTTTACGGTGGGACAAGTTGCACGCTAACAGAAGGAGGAAAGGTAAGACCAAGATTAAGATTTGGGATAGAATGGTAGCTAAGATCAAGGATAAATTCATTCCCAAGGATTATCATTTGAATCTGTTTAGAAAGTTATAGAATCCGAGACAAAAAGGTTTGTCGATGAAGGAGTATACTGAAGAGTTTTATAAGTTGAATATAAGAGTAGGACATAGGGAGAGTGATGAAGAGAAAGTTTCTAGGTATACAAATGGATTGAGGTATGAAATCTAGTATGAGATTAATATGATAACAATGATGATGGTAGAAGATTCTTATCGGGTAGCCCTGAAGGCAAAAGAGAAATTGACAAGGAAGCAAATTCACAGGAACAGGTGAAAGAGTCCTAACAAAGGAACATGAATCATTAGAAAGAAGTTCCAGAAATTCATGGGAGAAATTGGAGGATATAACAGTCACACAGAGAGAGGCAAAATTTCTAGAGGAGGATAGTCTAGAGGAAGAAATCCTTTTCCCATAGGTAGAGGAAGAGGCAGAGGAGGAGAAGTGAAGTGTTATGCTTGTGGGAAAACATGGCACATGTCTTGGGAATGTCCTGAAAAGAAGAACACGGGGTTTAAAGAAGCTCACATTTCTAAGGCGCAACAAAGGAATGTGGATATAGAGATGAAAGTAGAAGAATCTAAAGAGGGAAGATCACTCATGATGAGGAAATCTCTCATAAAGCTAAAAAAAGAGGTACGAGAACAAGTCCAGAGGAACAATTTATTCATAACTGCTTACAAAACCAGAGATAGAGTATGCAAGGTGATCATAGATAATGGGAGTATTGACAACTTGGTATCCATAGATATGGTGGAAACATTAAGGTTGGAAATGACAACACATCCAAATCCATGCAGGGTGTTGTGGTTGTAGAAAGGACATCAAGTCATGGTAAGTCGACAATGTAAAGTTGAGTTTAAAATAGGTGGTTATAGGGATGATGTTTTATGTGATTTCATACCTATGGATGTTTGTCATGTTCTGTTGGGGAGACTGTGGAAATATGATAGGAATGTCATACATGATAGGAGGAAGAATACTTATACCCTTGAGAAAAATGGGTGTAAGCATATGTTGTTGCCATTAGAAGACAAGGGATTCAAAGAGGAATCTAGTCCTAGTATACTTCTTTGAGTGGATGGAGCTCTTGAAAGAAGTCAAGAAAAACCAGGAGATGCAGTTTCCTATTATAGGTAAGCCAAGAGTCATCCTTACAAGCACTTCTATGAATGGTTTTCTTTTGAAATTTCAGGAATTATTGGATGATTTTGTTGAAATTGTGGTGGATGAGTTAGCTCATACTTTACTGCCCATCATGAGTATCAGTCACCATATTGACCTTATTTCAGTAGTAAGTTTTCTGAACTAAGAAACATACAAATTGACCCCTTGAGAGAATGAATAGGTCAAGGAGTAGGTCCAAGAGTTGTAAGATAAATGTTTGATCAGAGAAAGATCAAGCCCATGTGCAATACCAACTGTGTTGAGTCCAAAGAAGGATGGAGGTTGTAGAATGTGCACAGATTATAGAGCCATCAACAAGATAACCATTAGGTATATATTTACTTTACCTAGAATGAATGATTTAATGGGTTGTTTGAGTGGAGCTAGTTATTTTTCCAAGATAGACTTGAACAATGGTTATCATCAAATAAGAATGAGAGAGGGAGATGAATGGAAAACAACATTCAAAACAAATGAAGGATTGTATGAGTGTCTTGTTATGTCGTTTGGCTTAATGAATGCACCAAGTACGTTCATGAGGTTAATGAATGAAGTGTTGAAATATTTCATTGGGAAGTTTGTGATTTTTTATTTGGATGATATTCTAGTTTTTAGTAGGACTGAAGAGGAGCATTTAAGACACTTGAATATGGTATTGAGAAGGTTGCAGTGAGAAAAGATGTTGGTGAATTTGAAGAAATGTTCTTTTATAAAGAAAAAAAATGTGTATTTGGGATTCATAATCTCTTCGAATGAATTGAAGATGGACCCAAAAAAGGTGAGGGCTATAACAGAGTGGCCTTCTTCAATACGTGTGTTTGAAGTAAGAAGTTTTCATGGGTTAGCAATATTTTACAGAAATTTCATTAGCAATTTCAATAGTATTTGTGCGCCCATACTAGATACTATAAAGAAGGAACATGGATCTTTTGAGTGGACAAAAAAAACTGAGAAATGATTTAGAGTGTTGAAAGAAAAGATAACAGAACAACCTATTTTGGTTTTGCCAGATTTTAGGAATACTTTCCAAGTCAAATGTTAAGCAAGTGGAGTAGCCATTGGCGCAGTTTTAAGTCAATATGATAAGCATGTTTCTTATTTCAGTAAGAAACTTAGTGATGCCAAGAAGAAGTATTCGACATATGACAAGGAATTTTATGCAATAATTCAAGATTTGAAAAAATGGAGACATTATCTCATGCCAAAGGAGTTTATTTGGTATAATGACAATCATTCTTTGCAGTTCATAACTAGACAAGAGAAATTGAACCAAAGACATGCCAAATGGGTAGAAATCATGCATAATTTTACTTTTTTCATTAATCATATTAATGGGAGTGTTAACAAAGTTGCAGATTCTTTGTGCATGAGATGTTTAATCTTGTAGGAATTTCAGGTAGAGACTTTGGGATTTGAACACCTCAAGGAGATGTACTAGGAAGAACCAGACTTCAAGGAAGCTTACGAAGCATGTGAAAATACTTTCTTGAGGGATAGACATCAATGGATGGAGTATATGATCCAAGAAGGCCTATTATTCAAAGGAATCCGATTGTGTATTCCAAGATGCTCAATGAGGGACAATTTGTTAAAGGAGAAACATAGTGGAGGATTGGATGGACACTTTGGCCATGATAAAACATATGCGCAATTGAGTTCTTCATACTATTGGCCAGGTATGAGGTTTAATGTGAAGAAGTTTGTGGACAGATGCATAATTTTCCAATATGATAAAGGAAAGAAATAAAACACATGATTGTATCAACCATTGCCTATTCCAGACAGGCTGTGGGATGCTGTAAGTATGGATTTTGTTCTGGGATTACCAAGAACCTAGAGGGGAAATGATTCAATCTTTGTGGTGGTTGAAATTTTTTCAAATATGACACATTTTATACCATGTCACAAAACCAGTGATGCTACCCACATAACGAATATTTTTTTCAAGGAGATTATGAGATTCCATGGGTTACCTAGGAGTATAGTCTTAGACAAAGATACTAAATTTGTGGGACACTTTTGGAGGAATTTGTGGAAGAATTTGGGAACAAATTTGTCTTTTAGTTCAACATATCACCCTCAAACAGATGGACACACTGAGGTAGTGAATAAAAGCTTAGGGAATTTGCTAAGGAGTTTGGTAATTGAACATAAAAGTCAGTGGGATGAAGTTTTACCTCAAGAAGAGTTTGCATATAATGACTCACCAAACATGAGTAATGGTAAGAGTCCATTATAGATAGTATATGGAATGCATCCAAGAGAAATTCCATAATTGAGAGATTTGGGATAGAATGAATTTTGAAGTGTAGGAGCAGGGGATTTTGTTGCAGAGATGCAGAAGTTGCATGATCAAATCAAAAGACAACTACATGACAGAAGCTAGAGATACAAGAACAAAGTAGACTAGAGAAGAAATGAAGTGAATTTTGAGATCGAAGATCAAGTATTTACACACCTGAGGAAGGAAATATTTCCAAGAGGGAAATATAATAATATGAAGATGAATAAGATAGGCCCTTGTAAAATCCACAGAAAATTTGCTACAAACGCTTATGAGATTGAACTACGAGAAGACATTGGAATTCCACCAATATTCAATGTAAAAAACTTGTACCATTACAATATGGATGAAACAAAAGGTACATATGATCAAGAGGAGCTTCAGTGGAAGTGACAAATGCCCATAGAAGAGAAGCCACAAATAGAGAAGATTTGGATCAGAGAGTTGCTAAGAAAACCAGGAGGAAAGTTTACTATGAATTTCTGGTTAAATGGGAGAATCATCCAGCAGAATATGCCATTTGGATAACTGAAACCGATGTCCAGAAGCATGGAAAGACAGTGGAGGAGATCATGAACATGACTCCATGAATATTTTGTCCAGAGGAGTATGATGCAGGAGCATCACCGTCGTCATTTAATAAGGCAAGGTGGAAGACGACTCAACATCCAATGCAATGCACTTAACTGGTTTGGATTCCAAGGAGGGCATGCCACTTTAATTTTTGAAAGAATTCTAATTAAAGATCCCATAATATCTTGAAGCTTGAGCCATTGCATGTGCTTTAGGGAAATCTATTTGCTTCTAATACCTGTAGGATTGTACACCTTTTGAGCATTGATTGATATCTAGATTGTAATATCTCATTTATTGTAATAAGATTAATGGTAGGATGGTTTTAATTATGATATGAAAGAACTAAAATAGTCTGGAGGCAAGGATCGAGAATCCCCCTCATGTAAAAATCAATGTAATCTATGCCATAGACAGGTTGTTGTAGTTGTTGAAAGAAGAAGTTGAACGCTGCAGAGAGTTGTTGAACTCCTTGTAAATATCTGCTGAAGGAATATAGAATAAGAGAATTTCCTTTAGATTTCTAAGCTTTCCTGTCATTTAGTAATTGGGTAAATGTTGTGTTATTGGTCTCTGTGTTTTATGTGTGTGTGTGCATATAATGGCTTGTTGAATGAATCCTTAATGTTTATTTAAGTTTCAATTGTTTCTCTTCTGAAATCTTAGTGCAAGGAGTGCACAGTGCCCACGCAAGGGGTGTGGAGGATGAACCGCTACAGGTTCATAAGATTAGGAGAGATTGCATAAGTTTATGCAAATCGAGTGTAAGGAGTGTGCCTATACTCATAGGAGTATAAAATCTTAGAGAGGAGACTGGTGGAAAGCATGCACAAAGTCAACACTTTGTTAAGTGTTGAGTAAGCTCAGAGGAGAGATAGCGCAATAGTGTGCAAAGCCTATGCAAGGAGTGCAAAAGGTGAGAAAAATCTGAGTTATATACTGTAAGAGAAGAACAAAGTGTGTGCAAAGGTTCGAGTATTTTGAGAAAAAAACTTAGGAGGGAAGCACAAGTTGTGCGCCAGAATCTAAGTTCTTCAATCGAGAAAAATCTTAAGGAAGAGAAATATAATTGTTTGAAGTTGGATGGACGAGATCTGTTTGGGAGGTATAAGAATCCCTTACAACCTCCAGATTAAAGGAAAGAAGTGTATACATTAACCTTGAATTCCTTCAGACTTCCTTGCTTTGACATTTTTTGAATGTTTGTTGCAAAGGAGGAAAATTCATCGAAGTCTCGAAGCCCAGAGTTAATTTGGACCATTGGTTGTCGGGCACATGTGTTCGTAGATCATCGGGTATATAGATGTCCGACTATCTGGAAGATTGTGAGTGAAAATTCGTCTGGCGTGAAAATACCTGAAGCCGGGAGTCAATCTTGGCCGTTCGTTGACGGGTGAACGTGGACCATGGATCTCTGCCCTTCGCTACTTCGACGTTCGACGATTCATGAGTCTAGTGGTGTTTAGGAGCTAGAGGTCCCAAATCCCAGAGTTCCAGAATGGATCACAACCATTGGCTGTTGGAAGTGTAGACTATTGATCCTTAGACCCTCCGAGAGTTCTCCAGTTCAATGTTCAGAGGTTTTGGAAGGTGTTGAGGGTAAAGCTCTCGAATATCGAAGCTTTGGAGCATCGAATTTGTCATTTTCAAAACTTTAAGCCCCAGGTTTTGTCCTGAGGTCACGTGGAGATTCTGTTGGAGTAAAAAGATCCTCGCAGACCCAAATTTTCATGTACGTAAAGGAGAAAAGGATAGTGGATAGTATTCTAAGGGTTTTGTGGGGACTTGAGAGCCACTTTGGCTCATGTATAAATCGATCCTAGACCAGGAGGCTGCGTGAACCCTAGGGGGGGTTTTCATCACAAAATTATTCACCAAAATTGATCTTCACTTAGGTTATCACCAAATTCACATGAAGGAAGAATATATTCCAAAAAAATATTTCTACACTCATCAAGGTAATTATAAGAATTTAGTGATGATTTTTGGTCTTTGCAATCTACCTTCATGGTATTCTTTGGTTACATATTGTTCTATAGACAAAGCTAGGAAACACATGTGGGGAATATGGATTCGATATTACAACTTCTTTGTAATCACTAATGGTTCCTCAAGCATTCTAATTGTTCTTCTTGATAATTGATTATTCTTTTGTAACTATGTGGTCTTATAGAGTATCAAATCAACAATAGTCCTATATAATATGAATTCAACAATAGCCCTATATAATATGAATTCAAGAATACACCTATAGGATATGAACTGAGTACAAGACCTATAGAATAGGAATTTCATAAGAATCCTATCATTTTGGATCTTGAAGTGACATGTGTAGATTTGGAGTTTATTTGATGACACTTGAAAACATGTCCGATAGAGTCATCGAGTGGTCTTCAAGTCTCCAACTTGGAAAAATTGGGTTTAGAGAAAAATAGACTAGATGAGCTCATCAGGTAAAACTTCGAAAAATTTGAAAGACTCTTTAAAATATGCCCAATGGGATGATCTAGAATCCACTGACTTGATTTGAAATGAATAAATGAACAACCTAAAGATAATAAATAAGACATAAGCAAGTTGATAACATAGTTCACCCATTTTGGGCTACGTCTATGGGCCCACTTCAACCGTGCAACATCTCCATTAATGATGTCAAATGAATAATTACATCATATGGATCTGCAACTATTGATCTCTTAAAATGTGTATGGTAGAATGGAAAAATATCCCACACTTGGGATGCCAAAATCTAGACCTAAAACCCACTTCGCCAATATTTTCTATGTAGGAAATACCTTTGTATAAATGAAAATAAAATGGAAATTATTTACCCAACGAACCATCAAAATCTTGTCCCAAAATGGAAAAAATGTCTTTGGTTATATACCAAAGGGTTGATGATCCAAGTTTAGATTCGATCCCAATTTTATGGTGATCAAATATATGGTTAACAACCATATATATCCAAATATACCATATACATAACATATGATATATGGTCTAACAAAATAACCAAATGAAATATTAAAATTAACCATATAATATATGGGTCAAAGTTCCAAGCCCCAATTTGGCACTTTGTTCATGTATTATTCATATCCAAACTTTAAAATTAAAATATTCGATCTCCTTTCTCATCGATAAAGAATAGCATAATGGTTATGGTTTGGAGTTATCTCCGCATTGGTGGGGGTTCAAATCCCCGCATAGCTCGGTTTTGATGCACATGAGTGAAAAATCACTTGCCACATCACAATGTCACCTCAATGCCATGCCATCCTACTATACTGTGACAACATCATCTGTTGGTTGTGGAGCTTGATTATCTTCCTGATGCAGAGGTCCTTTGTTTTCAGCCGTCTCTATACCCCATGAAGTATTTACACCCCAGAAGTATGTATACTCTTCCATGCGGGGGAGTGCAGAGGGGGGGTACCCCCTATGCGGGGTCCATCCCCCCGGCTGGGGGGTTTGGGGGCAAGCGGGG
>JASDQU010251467.1:0-16383 GCA_032191745.1 Picea mariana
CAACAGCTAACGGGTAGCGGAAAAGTAGCCTGGTGCTGTTGAAAGCGGACAAATTTTCAAAATCGAATTTCTTGGTCATAAAAAATCCATTTTTCATATATGAGATGTCGATCGACATCTAGAGAATATCAGCTTTCCAATGGTGTCGTAAGATATTTATTTGGAGCTCAGGAAGGGATCGAAAAGTTGCCTGCAAGTTTAAGTGTTATTTTTCCATTCGCAATTCAAAAACTCTAATCGAACCTTTGTGACAAGTTAGCAAAATAATGGTGCTATTTTGGGAGTTAACAGGTACCATCACACAGGCAACAAAATATAAGCACAACATATCCACCATAGTGCCATAAGTCTAACAAAGGGGTCCCACCTACTAGTTTATTATTAATACAGTTAAATAATAAAGCTTGACAATCATTTGCGAGCATAGTATTCATCGTTGCGGTTTTAAGCATCAACATTACTAAATCCTACTTGTTGGGTATGTGTTATATTCTTTGCATGATTAGAAGTGTCATATTTTTGCCTCGGGAAATGTGTCACTTTTTTTCCTTGAGAAACGTGTCGCATTTTTGCCTCAGGAAACATGTCGCATTTTTTCCTTGTTTTTCATGTTGTCTCAATTTTTGTGTCAATTGTTGGTCAGTTTTTTTGGGACATGGTTTTGTTTCGCTGGTTTTCTATTTCTAGTTAAGGAACTAGGGTTGTTGACTAATCCAGATCATTGGGTTAGAATTTTGGATGCCACTGGCTCCTATATGTATATTGTATTGTAAACAATGTATCACTATGAATGAATATATAATATGTTGTTTTTCCCGGTTTGGGTTTCCAGGGGAAGCATCTCCATGTAATGCTTGTATTTTCCATTGTATCTTTTCTGTTCTTTTACTGAAAATATGTTTGTAGTAAATATTGTACAAGGTTAAAATATACATGTGGTGTTAGAGCTTTGTTGGATTCACGGGGACGCCTTTGTGGTCAAGGGTTTTGCTTGGGATTGTGATAAGCCTTGTTACAATGGGATATCTGTAGTATTGATTTTTTAGGTGAAAAGAAATGGCAAGCAATTCGAAAATGGAGATCAAGAAGTTTAATGGGAAAAGTTTTTTAGCTGTGGAAGCTCAAGGTGGAAGATCTGTTGGTGGACAGGGATCAGTGGATCGTAGTAGAACTAGGTACTGCACCTACAAAAGATTCAACATATGACTGGAAAAAATTGGATCGGAAGGCGAATAGCACAATCCGACTATGTCTCTCATATTCAATATTACTGAATGTGTCATAGGAAGCTACAATCAAGGATTTATGGGATAAGTTGGGGAAGTTGTATCAGTGTAAGTCCCTAGTTAATAAACTATTCATGAGAAAGAAGTTGTATAATCTGAGGATGAGAGATGGAGAGTTGGTGCCAGAGCATTTGAACACTTTAAATATTGTGGTAAGTCAGTTAGTATCTATTGAGATTAAAATTTCAGATGAAGATAAGTGTATCAATTTATAGTGCTCTTTACCAGACTCGTGGGATAGTCTGGTTGTGGCCATAGGTAGTAATACAACTGCCTTGAAGTTTGATGAAGTGGTTGCATCCTTGTTGTCGGAGGATATGAGATGAAAGAATATGGAAGGACATAAAACATACACATTATTTGCAAGAGGATGCTCCTAGGAAAGAAATAGAACTAAGTTATCAAGTGGGAGATCTAAGTCTAAGGGTAGATCTAAATCTCCCATAAAGTTTGTTGGAGATGTGGAAAAGAAGGGCACTACAAGAAGCAGTGTAGATCATGAGGCATGGTTGGTTGAATTAGGTGCATCCTTTCATATGACTCCCCACAGGGAGTGGTTCTGTGAATATGAAAGGTATGATGGCGGTAATGTTTTCTTAGGTGATGATTCGACAAACAAAATCATAGGACGAGGAAAAGTCAAGTTGAGGATCATATATGGAAGGATTATTACGCTGCCTAGTGTTCTGCACATCCCAGGTTTCACCATAAATTTGATTTCTATAATAAAAATATACGATGCAGGGGTAAGAATAATATTTGAAAAGGAAATCTGCAGGATGGTTCGAGGAGCAATGGTGTTGTTGAAAGGAGTTCGGTTTGGAACTCTGTATAAGCTACAAGGAGGCACTATTAGTGATGGGTGTAATAGTTCCATTGTTCTTGATATTGGAGTTGAAGAAGAAAGAACTCCTACAGTCTCTAGAGAAAAGGTTATGTTGTGGCATCATAGATTGAGGCATATCAGAGAGAAGGGCCTTCAACTACTACATGGTAACGGTATGGTTGAAGGTATGTCTAATTGCTCTCTAGATTTTCATTTCTATGAACATTTTATATATGGGAAGAAAAATTGGGTAAGATTCCCTTCTGGTGCAACGAGGGCAGAAGGAATTTTACAGCTAGTTCACAGTGATGTTTTTGGATGTGTATCGGTTCCATCATTGGGAAAATTTGTGTACTATGTCTCATTTAGAGATGAATTCTCAAGGAATACTTGAATATATTTCCTCAGGAAGAAATCTGAAGTCTTTGACAGGTTTAAAGAGTTTAAGGCTCTTGTTGAGAATCAAACATAGAAAATAATTAAGGTGTTGAGTACAAATAATGGCAGAGAGTTCCGCGGGAATGAATTTGAAGAATTCTATTATAAGTGTGGTATAACAAGGAAAAATACTACTCCATATACACCTCAGGAACGTAGTTGCAGAAAGGATGAACATGATGCTTATGGAAAAAGCAAGGTGCATGCTTAGTGGCGCTGGGTTAGGGAAATAATTCTGGCTAGAGGAAGTGGGCGCTGCATGTTACTTGGTAAACAGATCAACCTCATCAGCGCTAGATGACAAGAATCCAGAAGAGGTATGGATTGGTAAGAAACCTTCTCTCACACATATCAAGGTATTTGGCTATGATGCATATGTTCATGTTCCAAAGGAAAACAAGAGTAAGCTAGATAAGAAGGTTGAAAAGTGTATCTTTATTGGATATAAAGATGGTCTCAAAGGTTATAAGATTTGGAACCCATAAAATAAGAAGGTAGTGTATATACAAGATGTGGTATTTAAATAAATGAAGGATGTTGTTAAATAGGAAGTCCTACCAAGTAAGGAAGAACCAGAGAAAATAGAGTTTGATTTAAAGGACGATGAGCCAGACTCTACAGAAGAACAAGAATCAGAAGAAGAATATCCTCATACTCTAGTATTGAGGAGATCGGTTCGATAAACAAGACTACCAAAAACGTACAATCCATCTGATTTCCATTCAAACTTTTCTTTTTCTATTACTGATGATGATCCTAGAACTATCAGGGAGGCAGTGGATTTAGAGCATGGAAATCTCTGGAAAAGGGCCATGGACGAAGAAATGGAAGCTTTGGATAAGAATGAGGCTTGGGATCTATTGGATTTTTTGACTAGAAGAAATCCCATTGGAAGGAAATGGGTATTTAAAAAGAAGTTGAATGCATAAGGAAAAGTGGAGAAATAGAAAGCTCAGTTTTTAGCAAAGGGCTATTCCCAGGTTGAGGGAATTTATTTTGGTGAGATATTTTCTCCTGTTGCCAAGTTAAGCTCTATAATATTTATGTTATCTGTTGCTGATACATTTAATTTTGAAGTAGAACAGATGGATGTGAAGACAACATTCCTACATGGGGTCTAGAAGAAGAAATATATATGAAGAAACCAGAAGGTTATGCTATGAAGGGAAAGAAGGAGTTGGTATGCAAGAAGAAAAAGTCCCTGTATGGTTTGAAAAAATCACCAAGGATGTGGTATAAAAAATTTGATACTTATATATGGGACTTGGTTTGAAAAGAAACAAAGAGGATCATTGTGTGTATTTTAAATTAATTGGTGATCATTTGATTTATTTGGTCTTGTATGTGGATGGCATGTTGCTGATAGGAAACAACAAGAAGATTATCCAGGATGTGAAAACTCGGTTGTCCTCAAAATTTGACATGAAGGATCTCGGTACTTGAAATTTCATTTTGGGCATGGAAATTAAAAGACATCAAAAAAAGAGGAAACTCTAGTTAAATTAGAGAAAATATGTCGAGACAATATTGCATAGGTTTAATATGAAGGAATGTAATCTAGTCAAGGTTCCTATTCCTGTTGGTGTAAAATTATCTGCGGATCAGTGTCCCAAGACACATGAAGAGGAGGATGACATGTCTCGTGTTCCATATGTGAGTGCAGTTGGGAGTTTGATGTATGCAATGGTATATACTGCACCAGAAATTACACATGCAGTGGGAGTTTTGAGAAGGTATATGTCAAAACCAGGGAAGGAGAATTGGACAACAATAAAAAGGGTTTTCGCGTATTTGTGTGGCATTGCTAGCTATGGATTGTGCTTCCAAGGAAGACCAGGATTGGAAAACATGGTGGATATACATGGCTTTGTGGATGCAGATTGGGTTGGAGATCTAGATCGTAGGATATCTACAAGTGGGTATGTGTTTAACCTGTTTGGAGAAGCAATAAGTTGGATGAGAAAAAGATAGGTTGTAAGGGGACTTTCAACTACATAAGCTGAATACATGGAAACCACTCATGCATGTAAGGAAGAAGTATGGTTACAAATATTGTGTTCAGGTATTGGGTTTGTACAACAAGCTGTAAGGTTAGATTGTGACAGTTAGAGTGCAAATTTTCTAGCGAAGAACCCAACTTATCATTCAAGGACAAAGCATATTGATATTCAATATCACTTTGTGAGAGACATGGTTGAAGAAAATAAAGTATTTCTGATGAAGGTGGACACTCTGAAGAATGTTGCAGATTCATTAAAAACGTATGTGAGCACTGAGAAGATCTCTTGGTGTAGAGGATCCATGGGCATTGCTGCCCTGGATTGTTGACTATATAACCCTGTAACCCCCTGCATGCAAAGAAAACAACAAGTGGGAGAGTGTTGGGTATGTGTTATATTATTTGCACGAGTAGTAGTATGTGTTATATTCTTTTGCCTTAGGAAATGTGTCACATTTTTCGCCTCATTTTTCATGTTGCCTTGATTTTCATGTCCATTGTTGGGCGGTTTTTTGGCACATGGTTTTTTGCCGATGGTTTTCTTTTTCCAGTTAAGGAATTAGGGTTGTTGACTAATCTAGGTCAGTGGGTTAGGTTTTGGATGCCAATGGGTCCTATACGTATATTTTATTGTAAACAATGTATCACTATGAATGAATATAGAATATGCTGGTTTTCCCGATTTGGGTTTCCAGGGGAAAAATATCCGTGTAATGTTTTTATTTTCCATTGTATGTTTTCTGTTCTTTTACTAAAAATCTGTTTGCGGTAAATATTGTACAAGGTTAAAATCTATACTACTGATAACATGTGTTCCACGAATGTTTTTTTAGGGTCAAACCCCTTTATATTTTCATTATACTTCAGATTTACATTATGGAAGTGATTCACAAACTCATTATTTTTTTTTTATATTCTTGAATATGAAGTCTCTAATTTTCCAAGGAAAGGGTATGAATTGCTTTTTCCATTTCTCATGGAAAAAGTGCAGCCACAAATTATAGTTCCTTGCCACTTTCATAATAAACATTTTATGGATGATGGTATGGAAGAAAAGAGGGATTTTCCTAAGAACAAAATATCTTGATAACATTATGATTTTCCATCTTATCCAACGTCCCCTTTTTCTCCAAGAATTTTTTTGCTTGGTCAAATATCTTGGGGGTATTTTTACCAAACAAAAGTCCTTTGAAAACTGAAATGAAATCATTGTAAGCTTCGTAAAAATGAAAAGAATTATTGTGTCTCCATAATGCTTGATACTAGAAGGTGATTGGCTCAATTTCATTATTCACCCTCTTATAGATAGTCAATTTTGGAAATTGACATCAATATACTATCACAAACACCAAATAAGAAGCCATAAATAATTTCTTGTCCCTTTTGTAATGTGACAGTTGGGAGGATATTTCAGTGGAAATAAGTTTTCCCCAATTAAATATAGATTTCTCTTTAACTATAAAATATAAAATATAAAGAATCGTGTAGGAAATGGTGGCGGTGCTTTCTTGGCCTATCATCCTGGTAAACAACCAAGTGATTTCCCAAAAGGAGTTTTTAAAGGAGTCGAACTGAATCTTGGTTATGTATTCTAGGACAACCGAGGGATTCTCGAAGAACTCAGGAAAGAGGTCTAGGCCATTGTCATGTTTTTTTAGAAAATCTTTGCAATCCTCTCCTTTGAAGGTAAGTGCTGGCTTAGGGAGCTTTAACATCTTATGAAACACTTGCGATGAAAGAGAGATGGGGGAATGATCTTGGAGTTGTATGATTCACTAGCTCAATATGTATTTCTCAACTCACCGTGCAACCCGTTCTTTGCAGTCGAATACCTCAGGGACACACCCTCGCGAGAAATTCCAGATGTATAGATTATATATTTCTGTGTAAGAGGAGATGAGTAATGTGAGTATGCTTTGGACCACTAAAAGTTCTGGTCCTCACAACCAAAAATATTCAAAGTATCACCACAGAACTGTTGTCTGGATGCTACTTCCATAAGTTGACGAGAGTGTTATTTCAACTGGATAATAACTTGAAATGAAACCTTTTTGAGATACAAAAATAATATAACCCTTGGTAAATCATGCTTTAATGCAATTTAATGAAAAATCTTCTCGATCTCTTCGCTTATTAATGATGATATTTAAAGAACTTGCATGATCATTTATTAGCATTAAACTATACTAAATGCGTATTGGGAAAAGAATGAATATGGGAGGGATGAACGAGATAAATTTGAATTTGGGACCTTTTGTGAACCCGCCAACCCGCAATTGCGAATGATCGAAAATAGGCTAATTGTTGCACTGCGGTCAGTCAGACTCAATACAAGAGAAATAATATACTTAGGAGCTCGGTGCCCATGAAAATTCTGACAGTCATAATGTATATTACGGGTCTTTGGGTGCAAAATGGAGATTGCCGGATTTGGAAGATGAAATATTGAACTCGTGAACCACCGAACCCGTGGTTGCAAGAATGGTTAAGTATATTATAAAAAGTCGGTCGGTCGGACTCATGATATGGGAACATGGATGGAGGTGAATATCTGTGAGTCCTCCAGCCTGCAAACCCACCGATTTTGTTTTTTTTTGAAATACGACCAAGCATGGTAACTAGAATTGGGAAAGAGAAAGGAGAAAAGAAAAGGGGAATGAGGGTAGGTATTAAAGAGGGAAAATAAATGGAAAAAGGAAGTTGGGAAAATAGAAAAGGAAGGGGAATTTCATAAGTGCAAATTGATCTCAACAACTGGCTACAACTGTGAGATGATAACCCCCTGTGGATTGTCAAGAATCCATAATCTTTATGACCAGATGCTTCCATCCATTGGGCTATGGAGTCAAAGGTAAGAATACAAAAATTGAAAAATAAAATTTGTGTACAAGGAAAATGAGAAAGCTTTAGGTGAAGAAACCTTTCAAATATTTCTTGTTGATAGGAAACATTAATATTTTACCCTTCTTGTCTTTGAGCATATAGGAGTTAAAACCTAAGATCTTTTCGACAATGTATGGTCCAATCTAGAGTGCTTCAAACTTTGTATGCATCGATGGTTTCTCTTTGGCTTTGTTCCAAAGTAACACCAGTTCTCCCTTCTGAAAATTCTTTATAGTTTCATTCTGGTAAAAATATCTTTTGATACTTTTCTATCTTTGAGAAGTTCTATTTAGAGATTTACTTCATTCTTTCTCCAATTTCAACAACTGGTTGATCCTCCTTTGGATAGGTGAACTATCTTCTGCATCTTTTGTATTAACCACAAAAGTCAAAGCATTGAGTTTGAGGCTGATTGGCATTTTCCCTTCTTTCCCATAAACCAATCTATATGGAGACATCCCAGTGTTTTCTTTTGGAGTCATTCTGATTTCCCACAACGCATTAGTCAACTTCAAATGCCAATTCCTTTGGTTCTTTTCAATAGTTTCCTTTAATATATGAATGAGTGTATTATTTGTGGATTTTGCAAGACCATTTCCTTGATAATAATAATTTGATGATTGCCCCATAATAATTCCATATTATCCATAGAATTCTGTAAATTTTGAACCAATGAAAATCGAACCATTATCAGTGATAACTTTTTTCGGGACACCGAATCTTGACAAAATATTATCTTTGAGGAGCTTAATTAACTCTTCAGAATTAGCCTTTTTTAATTCCATTGCCTCTTCCCACTTCGTAAAATAATATGTAGTGGTGAGAATGCACATATGTCCCTTTCTTGACTTTGGATTTATTGGCCCGACAACATCAATTCCCCATTAGGAGAATGGTTGTTCTATAATTACAGGCTGTAACAACATTGAAAATATCTTCATTTTCCTTGAAAATTGATGGAAAGATACACACTTCCTTATTGTGGCATATGAGTCTCTAAAAATTGAAGGAAAATAAAATCCAACTCTTATTATCTTATGGGTGGTGGCCATAGGTGAAAAATTTTCACCACATATTCCTTCATGGAATTCTCTCATTAGTTCTTGGGATTTGTTTTCATCAACACATCTTAGTAATATACGATCATAGTTACTTTTGAACAATATATCAACAATAAACACATTTATTTTCCTTCATCTTCAATGTTCTTTGCTCTTTAGGGTTCATGGTGACTGGAAACTTCCTGGACCTCAAATAGAATACAATGTCTCCATACCATTTTGAATCGACCAATGGTTTTCCTACTGAAATTGAAATCATTCATTGACATAATCACTATTTACGATGAGATTACATAAACCTTGGATTTTGACAAACTTTAAAGGTTTAATTTCAATATCATATTCTTGGATCTTTTCCAACCAGTTAGCCCATTTTCCTTCTCTTAATTGTTGATTCAAAATCATTTTTACTGGCAAGGACGGAACATAAGAAATGACATGAGAATTTAGTATGTACATCCGAAAGTGTGCCACCACTTTCACAAGAGCCAATGATTTCTTTTCTAACTCTGAATAACTCATTTCACAATCATGAAGGGTTTTTCTCATGAAACTGATTGGGAGTTCTTCAACATTGGTATTCCTCTGAGTAAGAATAGATGCAACAATTGTTTTTGTAGCGAACAAATATATGATGAAATAATTTTGAAAATATAGGCTAATGAGGACTGGAGCTGTGGTGATTTTCCTTTTTATGTTGTTGAAAGATTCTTGTGTATCCACTATCCATTTGAACCTTTGCTCCTTTTTCAACAATAAATTGACTGGCTTCACAATACTTGCATAGTCAGGAACAAACTTCTGCACAAAGTTGATCTTGCCAAAAAATGATTGAAATCCTTTCTTAGATGATGGGGTGTTGATTTCATTTATAGATTTAACTCTTTATGGATATATATCAATCCATTCCTTGCACACAATATGACCCAATATTTTTCTTTGAGTTACAACGAATAAACATTTCTTTGGGATTAGAGAAACACCATATAATCTGCATCTGTCAAACACTTTTCTCAAATGATGGATATGATCACTCCTTGTTTTTAAATGCACTGTCAATTCATATTGATAATCTTTCGTGAATTTTCCTATCAACCCACTAAATGCATGATCCATGGCCCTCTGAAATGTGACTCTTGCATTGTTCAAACCAAAGGGTATCCTAGCATATGCATATGTCTCCCAAGATGTTATGAATGTTGTCTTTGCTACATCTTCCTCAACAACCAAGACTTGATTATATCTAGAAAAACTATCTAACATGGACATGCAGGCTAATCCTGTGACTTGCTAGAGAAGAAACCCCATTTTAGGTAAAGGATAGTTATCCTTTATGCTTTCTTTGTTAAGATCCATGAAATCCACACACATCTGGATTTCCTCGGTCTTCTTTCTTACTATCACATGGCTTGAAAGCCAATCAGAATGCCTAATGGGATATATTATTCCAACCTTCTTTAATTTCTCTAATTCAACCTTTACCAGAGGCTTTAATATTGGGTTCATCATCCTTATTTTTTTCTTGACCGTATTTGCTTCTTCTCTCAAAGGAATGATATGTTGAAATATTGTTTTATCATAAGATTAAAAATCATCATAAGTCCATGTGAACCCAATAAGATATTCTTTAAACAATGCAACATATTGATCAACTTCCTGAATGGTGCAATCATCTCCCAAGTTGACATATTTTGGGGAACTGTTAGTTCCAATATTGACCTTTCTTGTTTCTTGCACCTTTTGAAGTGAAATTTCTTCCAGGAGATTCTTAGCATGATAATATTTTGTAAAAAGAGACTCATATTGAATACAATATTTCGAGACAACAGACATGTGATTGTCTTCATCATTCAATTTGTTTTTCCAATTCTTCATCATTCTCAAACACTTGAAAATATTCCAGGTTATCAGGTACAAAAGGTCAGAATACTCTTTCTACTTGAAAATATGTTTTTCATTGTATATAATTTGGGTTTGGCAATGAGGCTGCCAAGGATAATGAATCTGCCTTCTGATTCTTGTCCCTTGGAATGAAATAAATGTTGAAAGAGATGAAAGATTCCATCAATTCATTAACTCTTTTGAAATATAACTTGGTCTTTCCTTCTTGATTTTATACCTCTAGGTGACTTGATTAATTACCAACTCAGAGTTGCCAATCACAATTATATGTTCTATCCTAATTTCTTGTGCAAGAATAATCCTCTGAATCAAAGCTTCATATTCTTCTTCATTATTAGTAAATGTGATGCAGGAGCATTGCCAACAAAGCAAAAGCATGGAGAAAAACTGGGCGCACTAGCGCAGGTTTTGAAATATTTTGAATTTCAAACTGATCAATGTATTAATGTGATACCTGACAAAATGTTTTGAGTCATGAATGTCTTTAAATGATCGGAGGCTAAGACATCATGAAAATATGGTGGGGGAATGTATTTTGTTTTATGGATTAGATCACAGTACAGATTTGGAGCTTGCACTCTTATCTGTCTGACACAATATTTATTGTAATAGGTGTTGAGTAGTTGATAGAATTCAATTCCATTTAATGTAGCATAGAGTAGTTGGAGGGAATGCTCGAAGAACACCTCTTTGTATAAATATTTGTAATATTGCCCATTAGTTTTTTTTTAGAGAGTTGTTGTTGTTGCTGCTGTTGCGAATAGAGGAGAATCGAGTAGTGTTTGCATCTATCTTGTATAGGTTAAGGGGTGGCGAAGAACAATGTATGTATGTATGTAAGTTTCAGTTGTATGAATATAACAGAGGAACATTGTCCCAAATGTGTGTGGCTGTGTATCTATTTGAATGAATTCTAGAGTTTCTGTTATTTTTCAATTCTCTGTTAATTTTTTTCTTGGATCTATGACTGCATTTTCCTTATCGAATGTATGGGTCATTGTTAGGAGTAGACAAGTTCCAATTGTTTTCTCTTTAGTGAGCGAGTGCAAGGTGTGCATAGCATCCATAAGAAGTGTGTGATAGAGTCTGTTTCAACTTGAAATCTCAGAAGAGATAGCGAGGAATTGTATGTATGCAAGGAGTGCATCAACGTCCGCAAGAAGTGCGTGACAAAGTTTCCAAACTCGAAATATTGGAAGGGATAGCGTGATTCAGTTGCGAGAGATAGAAGCGGTTGAAGGATAGTCACAAGGAGTGCGAAGTCATTCATAGAAGCTGAAGTATGGAGAGAAGCCTGTTGCAAAGTGTGCACATATTAGAAATTCGACTAAGGGTCGAAGATATTGTTCAGAGGAACAAAGGAGCACTAGATAAGTTAATCTTAGGAGGGAGAGAAACATAAATATTCAAGGAAAGGATTCCTTGAAATTCTCATCAAGGCCAATGGGAAAGACTCATTCCAGAGGAAGCGAACGATTTTAGACTGTTAGATCTGGGAGAGAGAGGAGGAGGATAACTATGAAGTATTCAGGTACTTCTGAGTTTTAGCAAGTTCGAAGACTAGAAAAAGATAGATTGCGAAGTTCAAAGTCACGGCTAGATCTCGATCATTGATCATAGAGGAGTACATGGTGATGGATTAAGAAGTGGAGACTTAGAATTTTGGAGGTTGTGGGTGATAAATTTAACTTCACAAGATCACGAAGTCCGAACCATTGTGGGGCTGATGGATCTGAGGATACATGTGGTGTGAGTTCGGAGATTCTGAACTGAGTGATTCAGGAAGGAGTGAAGAAATGATTCGGGACATCCTCGAAGTCTGAACCATGAAGGAGGTAGACCCATGGTCACTTGTAGAAGAGCCTATGTGTGTGGGTAAGGTAGTTTCAGGTGCCTGGTCATAGCCATGGTCACTTGTAGAAGAGCCTATGTGTGTGGTTAAGGTAGTTTCAGGTGCCTGAAGGGACCCAAGGAGTCGCTCCGAATCAGAAATCCAAACGATCCAAGACTGGGAGGTAAAGAAGACCTTTGGAGGGAAGGGGGTTTACACCAGAGTGGTATCAAAGTGGAATACATAATTGAATTCTATAGGGAGAAAGATAAGCATCAACAAATACCTCCTAGAAGACATGCTAATCCTCTTGTAGCTAACATATCTATGTAAAGGGAGATGAGAGAACTTCATGCGAGACTGGATGCCATGGAAACAACACAAAGGAGAGAGCTTGATGTTGGATATGTTAGCAAGGCAAAAATAAAAAATGTAGAAGTTGAAGCAGAAGCTGTAGCTAAGGACGCTCCCGAAGAACGCTTGTTGAGAGTGGTTGTCAAATTGGGTGCCAGAGCAAAGATTGACATCCCTATGCATGAAGGAAATTTAGACACATAGGAATTGCTTGACTAGATTTGAGAAATGGACAAGTATTTCGACTATGAGGATGTCGAAGAGGAGAAAAAGGTAAGACATGCTATCACTAGACTGAAAGGACATGTAACATTGTGGTGGGATGAATTGCAGGCTGGCAGGAGGAGAAAAGGAAAACAAAAGATCAAGAGTTGGGATCGAAAGGTAGCAAAGTTGAAGGAAAAATTCATGCCCAAGGATTACCAGATAAATCTGTTCAGGAGAATGCAGAACCTGAGACAGAGAGGATTGACTGTGAAGGATTGCACAAAAGAGTTCTACAAATTTAACATTAGAGCTAGACAAAGAGAGAGAGACGAGGGGAAGGTTACCAGATACATTAATGGCCTGAGATACAAAATTCAAGATGACCTCAGTATGGTGATAGTCAGGATGGTTGAAGATGTGAATGAGATGGCACTGAAGGTAGAAGAGAAGTTGGATAGAAAGCAGAGTCAACAAAACATGGGCTGAATCTTGAACAAAGGCAAGGGAGTGTCCAAAGATAAGGCAAAAAATACTAGAGATGAGACATAGAAACCACATAATCACTCTGAGAGAATAGGAATTTCCCGAGGAGGACAGAGTGGTGGTAGAAGTTCTTTTCCCCAAGGAAGAGGAAGAGGCATAGGAGAAGAAGTAAGATGTTATGCCTACATAAAGACATGACATAAGTCTTGGGATTGCCCCGAGAGAAAGAAATGAGGTGAAGCTCACATATCAGAAGCATAGAATTGAGATGCTGAGATAGAAGGTGCAGAGGATGGAAGGTCCCTAATGATGAAGAAGATTCTTTTGAAGTAAGAGCCAGAGACTGAAAAGCCAATACAAAGGAACAATTTGTTCAGGACAACTTACAAAATGAAGGACAAAGTTTTCAAGGTGATAATTGACAGTGGGAGCACTGAAAACTTAGTATCCACAAAGATGGTGGAGAAGCTAGAGCTGGAGACGATTTCACACCCGACACCATACAAAGTCTCATGGTTGCAGAAAGGTCATTAGGTAATAGTTACTCAACAATGCCTAGTTAATTTCAAATAATTAACTAGGATATAGGGATGAGATCCTATGCGATGTAATTCCTATGGATGTCTGTCATGTTTTGATGGGAAGACCCTAGAAATATGATAGGAATGTTATTCACGATGAGAGGAAATAATTACACCTTAGAGAAGAACGGGAGGACACACATGTTGCTTCCAATTGAGGAAAAGAAGGTGAAGGAGGAAGCCAACATGAGCATACTTCTCATGAGTGGGAAGGAACTCCTGAATGAAGTAAAGAAGCAGTAGGAGATGCAGTTTGCTGTAGTGAGGAAACTGAGGGTTATCCTTACCAGTACTTCATTGGACGATTTGCCTGAGGAAGTTTAGGAGCTTCTCAAAAACTTTGTTGATATTGTAGTGGATGAGTTGCCAAACTCATTGCCACCTATGAGGAGCATCAATCATCACATTGAATTAATACCCGAAGCAAGCATGCCGAACAAAACAACGTACATATTGATGCCTCAAAAGAATGAGGAGGTGAAGAGACATGTTCAAGATCTGCTAGACAAGGGATTCGTCAGAGAAATCTTGAGTCCATGTGCAGTACCGACTGTACTAAATCCAAAGAAGGATGGAGGGTGGAGAATGTGTACGGACTCAAGGGCCATAAATAAGAACACCATCAGATACATATATCCATTACCAAGTATGGATGACCTGATGGATTGCTTGAGTGGAGCCAACTATTTTTTGAAAATAGATTTGAAAAGTAGGTATCACCAGAAAAGGATGAGCAAAGGTGATGAGTGGAAAACAACATTCAAAATGAATGAGGGGTTATATGAATGGTTTGTTATGTTGTTTGGCTTAACAAACGCCCTGAGCACTTTTATGAGACTGATGAATGAAGTATTAAAGGATTTCATTGGTAAGTTTTTGATTGTGTATCTGGATGATATACTGGTGTTTAATAAGAGTAAGGAGGAACACTTGATACATTTAGCATTAGTGATGAGGAGGTTGTAGCAAGAGAAGCTGTTAATCAATTTGAAGAAGTCCTCTTTCTTGAAGACAGAGATCATATATTTGGTTTTTGTTCTTTCTTCAAATGAGTTAAAGATGGATCCCAAAAAGGTGAAAGTGATCAAAGAATGGTCATCACCGAAGAATATCTTTGAAGTAAGAAGCTTCCATAGGTTAGCAAGTTTTTATCAGAATTTCATCAAGAATTTTAGTGGGATTAATGCTCAGATGATGGATATAGTGAAGAAAAGACACAAGTATTTCAAGTGGATAGAAGAGGTTAAGAGGAGCTTCAACATATTCAAGGAGAAGATAATTGAACGAATGATTCTGGTTCTACCAGATTTCAGAAAGACATTTCAGGTAAGATGTGATGCGAGTGGAGTTGAAATTGGAGCGGTCTTAATCCAAGACAACAGACCTATTGCATATTTCAATGAGAAGCTGAATGAAGATAAACAAAATTAATCCACATATGACAAAGAGTTCTATGCCATAATCCAAGCATTGAAGAAATGGACACATTATCTTGTACCGAAGGATTTTGTCTTGTATAGCGACAATCACGCTTTGCAATTCATAACCAGACAAGAGAAGCTAAAATAGAAACATGCTAACTGGATAGAGTTTATGCAAAATTTCACTTTTGTCATAAAACATATTTCTGGGAATGCTTACAAAGTTGCTGATGCATTGAGCAAAAGAATTTTGATTCTGCAGGAATTTCAAGTCAAAACCTTGGGGTTTGATCACCTCAAGGAGATGTATCACAGTGATCAATATTTTGGAGAAGCATATGAAGCATGTGCAAATCCCGTGCTCTGAGAAAGAAGCCCGTGAGCCAGATATTTGATCCAGGATGGGTTGTTGTTCAAGGGATGTTAATTGTGTATACCCAGATGCTCGATGAGGGAGAATTTGCTGAAGGAAAAGAATAGAGGAGGTCTAGCTGAACACTTCGGCCATGAAATTTTTTTTGTCCAAATAACCAGTTCATATTAGTTTCCAGGTATGAGAGTGGAGGTGAAGAAATTTGTGAACAACTGTAAGATTTGCTAGTATGCCAAGGGGAAGAAACAAAAAAATGGATTGTATCAACCATTACCTATTCCAGAAAGGCCTTGGGATGCAATAAGCATGGATTTTGTATTGGGATTTCCAAGGACACAAAGAGGAAGTGTTTCCATATTTGTGGTGGAAGAAAATTTTTCGAAGATGGCACACTTTATCCCATGCCAGAAGTGTAAGTTTTAAACCTGCAAAGTAAAGCAATGCATATAGATTCTTAAGCAATACAGAAATTAATCAATGGTTCATACACAGAATACACAGAGATTTTTACTGGAAACCCTCAACCGGGAAAACCTTTCTTATTTTCATTATATCGAATTTCATCATTCACCATACAATATATACAATGTTTTTAGGTATTCCGTAGATACCAAAACCCTAATCGCTTAATCCGGGATTAATTTACAAATCAGCTAAAAATAGCAAAATCCGCTAAAAATAGCAAAAACTGCCCCAAAAAAAAATTTTGAGGCGTTGCCCCGAACCCCATCAACCCCG
>JASDQU010251468.1:0-16283 GCA_032191745.1 Picea mariana
GTAGGATTTTATGGAGGCTTATTTTGTGTAGAAGTTCCCTTTTTGGGTGGCATGTTGACCAGGTATCACTTTTGAACCTTGATTTTGAGGTGGTTCTGCTAGACAATATTTATTCTGTTGTATCTCCTAATTTTTGGCCCTTCTGGGTATGAAACTTTATCTTATGTATTTCTATGATATTTATTCTCTGCAATGCCACAGGTCTGATCAAAATTGGATGTGCCAAGTGGAATTTATGGTAGCTTCCCCACAACTTGTCTATTTTTGGCCTTTCCAGGAGATCTCACTTGTATAGTGTGCCCCGCACAAAATAATTGATATAAAATTATGAAACTCACACCCAAAATACTACAAACTGTTCAAGATCCAATGCAACCAGTCCCATGCAATTTGGATACTCTAGGAAGAAGTTATGATTGTTTTACTTGGAACACCTTCTTCGGACTAGTCAATAGGACTAGTCAGATACCCTATCTTACACAGGGTGTATATACAAGTTTAAGATGACCCAGAAGCTGAAATTTTTACCACAGATACATTACCAATTTATGTAAATGGCCTTCGGATTTCAGGGTCTGAAACATTACAGAAATTGTTTTATAACAAAAATTATGCAATGACTCATTTCAGGATGATTCCAGAACCCTATATTGTACAGGCTGTATCTCCGAAAGTATAAGGCCTCAGGAGATGAATTTTGAACCCAACGTACCTTGATACATCTTATAAATATCCTCCAATCCATTCCTTCTAAAACATTGTAGAAAAAATGTTATAGCGAAAATGCCACGGTGTCTCAGATGTAGCAGCGAAACCCCAAGACCTTGAGCTCTGATACCATATGTTAAGAACCAAACATCAATATAGCATATAAAAACCTCAGGAAAAGTACTCAACGCCTTGAAAAAGAGATAATTTCAGATAATAATCCTCTTCGAGGGGGCAACCTCCTTTTACCCCACTTAAATGTTCAAGTACAAGATGATTCAAAATGAAAATGTCTCCTTGGTATATATAGGAGACTAGGAGGTATAATTACAAATAGTGGCCTAAAGCTGACATAAATAAAATAACATTACTAATCTAAATTACAACTAATGGCCCAAAGCCAACATATATAAAATAGCATTACTAATCTAATATGCCCCAATTGAGGGGTAATGAGCCAATATTAGGGCTTAACAACTGGTAAGACACCCTCTCTTGAACATCTTAGAGTGTTTGGTTGTGATGCTTATGTACATGTTCCAAAGGAAAATAGGAGTAAGTTGGATAATAAATCTAAAAAATGTATCTTTATGGGTTATAAAGATTGTGTGAAGGGTTATAATCTTTGGAACCCAAAAACTAAGAAGATCGTTTACAGTCGTGATGTTGTTTTTAGAGAGGTGAAAGATTTTTCCAAACAAGAATTCTTACCAAGGCAAGAAGAACCTGAGAAAATAGAGTTTGAGTTGGATGATGCAAAATATGAATCATCTAAAGAAGATGAAGCAGAAGAAGAAGAACCTCATACCCCAATATTGAGGAGATTGGTGAGGGAAAGAAGGAAACCAAAAAGGTATAGTCCACCTGATTTTCATTCTAATTTTGCTTTATCTATTATTAATGATGATCCTAGAACTTCCAGGGAAGCAGTGAATTCAGAGGATATTAAACTCTGTAAGAAGGCCATGGTTGAAGAAATGGATGGCTTGGATAAAAATGAGGCATCAGATATATTTGAGTTTCCAGCTGGAAGAAAATTTGCTAGTAGCAAATGGTTGTTTAAGAAGAAGTTTAATGCAGAAGGAAAAGTGGAGAAATACAAAACTCGGTTAGTAGAAAAAGGTTATTCCCAGGTAGAGGGAATTGACTTTGGTGAGATTTTTTCTCCTATTGCCAAGTTAAATTCTATTAGATTTATTTTAGCTATTGTTGTTTCTTTTGATCTTGAAGTGGAACAGATGGATGTGAAGACAATATTCCTACATGGGGATCTACAAGAAGAAATCTACATGAAACAACCAGAAGGATTTGTAGTGAAGGGAAAGAAAGAGTTGGTCTGTAAGCTAAAGAAGTCACTATAGAGTCTGAAACAATCACCTAGGATGTGATACCAAAATTTTGACACATACATACTTGGATTGGGATTTGTGAGAAGTAGGGTTGATCACTGTGTATATTCCACGAAGGTTGGTAATCACTTCATTTATGTAGTGTTGTATGTTGATGACATTTTGTTGGTAGGAAATAACATGGATGTTATCAAGGAGGTAAAGTCACAGCTATCCTCCAAATTTGACATGAAGGATCTCAGTGCTACTAACTTAATTATGGGAATGGAGATTAAAAGAGATCGTGCAAACAGGAAACTATGGTTGAATCAGAGAAAATATGTTGAGACGATATTGCAGAGGTTTAATATGCATAGAATTAATCTGGTCAAGGTTCATATTCCTATAGGTGTAAAGTTATCTGCAGATCAGTGTCCCAAGACACAGGAAGAGGAAGAGGACATGTCCCATGTTTTGTATGCCAGTGCAATTGGCAGTTTGATGTATGCAATGGTCTATACTAGACTAGGCATTGCACATGCAGTGGTAGTTTTGAACAGGTATATGTCAAAACCAGGGAAGGAGCATTGGACAACGGTAAAGAGGATCTTTGGGTATTAGCGTGGCACTACCAACTATGGATTGTGCTACCAAGGAAGACCAGGATTGGACAGAGTCATGGAAATACATGGGTTTGTTGATGCAGACTAGGTTGGAGATCTGGATCGCAGAAGATCTACAAGTGGGTATGTGTTTAACCTATTTGGAGGAGAAATCAGTTGGATGAGAAAAAGACAGGTTGTATTGGCACTCTCAACTACAGAAGCTGAATACATGGCAGCCACTCATGAAAGCAAGGAAGTAGTATGGCTACAGAGATTGTGTTCATGTATTGGGTTGGTACAAAAAGAAGTGATATTAGATTGTGACAGTTAGAGTGCAATCTTCCTGGAAAATAATCTTGCTTATCATTCGAAGAAAAAGCATATTGATGTTCAGTATCACTTTATGAGAGACATGGTTGAAGGAAAGAAGGTGTTGTTGGAAAAGGTTGACACTTTGAAGAATGTTACAGATTCATTGACAAAGTCTATGAGCACAGAGAAGTTCTCCTGGTGTAGAGTAACAATGGGCATTGTTTCCCTGGATTGTTGACTATGTAATCATGTGAACCCCTGTATGAAAAGAAATCAAGTGAGAGAATGTTGGGTATGTGTTATATTATTTTCATGTGTGTGTGTGCGCTTCATATTCGACAACTGCGTCTGACGATCCCAACTTCTAGGTGTTTTTTGTTATTTTAGTAGATTTTGTTATTTTTAGCGGTTTTCTGAATTAATCCCGGATTAAGGGATTAGGGTTTTGGTAGCTACAGAATACCTAAAAAATTGTATATATTTTATGGTGAATTGTGAAATTAATACAATGAAGAGTTGAAAGGTACAACACCAAGGAATGATGGTTTTCTCCCGGTTAAGGGTTTCCAATGTAAATCTTTGTGTACTATGTGTATGACCCATTGATTAATTTATGTTTTTCTTAAGAATATATATGCATTGCTTTACTTCATAGGTTTAAAACTTACATGAACTAAATGGTTAAGTTACCTTATTAATGAATAGAGTACATGTACCCTATCGCTCTCGGCTTGTATAGAATTTTACAGGTGTTGATCACTATGATGAATTTAAAACACGTCCCATGATATAATGGGTGGCTTATCGTTGGATTAAAACTACTAATAAATCATCACCCCGATGTCTATTTCGATTTGGTTAAATAGTAATACGTTAAGCAAAACAAGTAATTAAATCCTCCGTATCGGTTATACAATTGCAAGTGTATGAATTTGACTATTGTTAGAATCTGGACGTTGTCACTATGGCACACTTCATAATGAATAAGAGTTGAACCATTCTCCATGTGAGGGACGTGTACTCTTAAGTATTCTAAAGATGTACAATCTAGGTGCATAACCATAATTGATACTCTCGAGTGTATAATAACTCTACATGGAAATTCTTATCTTATGTGACTGAAAGCTCTAAGTGATAGATATGGTTAGATGTGGGGACTTTTCTCTTTCTAAAAAAAAAAATTAGAGTGTGATGTCAACTTGAAGACTTCATTGATCACCATATATATAATTACTTATTATATATATTTTTGTGTTATAGAGATTTAAATATATAAGATTAAATTACTATAAATTAGTTATGTAATTATAAATTGGGTGAGGATGATGAAATATATATTGGTTGTGTAAACTTACTAAACTAATATTTATCATGTCAGAAATCTATGTGAATATTATAGTACTAAGGATCCTTATATGATAAATCTTATCTAGTACACTTATAATGAACATATGATCATAATTGATAATTAATGATTAAAAATGCATTATCCTTGAATAATAAAAAATAATAATAAACAAATGGATATATGCTCTTCTTGGTTTTCTTTTACATTTTTTTAACTAAACATATTGGGATGTTACAGAGAATAGGTGGTTGTTTATATTGGGAAGGAAGGAAATGAGACGTGGGAAGGAAAGGAGATGTGGTCAATAAACCGACGACTTTGTAAAAGAAGGATCCATGGTGAAGAAGCGGAGGACTTCATGGCTATCCCACGGAAATATATGGAAAATTAAATATGTCCCGACTCTCGAGGGAATGTGGGTTGACCGAGGTGATGGCTATGGAAAACATTAACCACACTACTACACAACATTGTTTGTATATGAGAGTGGTGAGTTAAGGATGGATGAATGCATTATGCTTATGTTCCTCACTTGGGTTCTCCCAAAACTCTTTGGAAGAGGAAGAGAGGAGAATAAACACTTGTATGAGTTCTGGGATAGAGAATTTCTTATAGAAAAACAACCTCATTTAGACATTGGTTGTCATAACCTTGGACAATGATAAATAATTATGAATGTGTACTTGAACCTATGTCAATGGAGGCTTCATCATCTACAGGGTTATTGAGAAATACTATCACAAGGTCACCACCTTGAGCATTATCTATATCATGAATAGGAAATGTGTTTGCAAGGATCACTGCAAAAAACTTTAGAATGGGAAATATTGTTGTTTTGATCTTATTTTATTTTGGGAAAGTTACCATGGAAATGCTTGTTTTATGGAGATGTTCTTGTTCTTGTTCTAGGCAATTTACCATGGATACCTAGTTAGTAGATTATGGTGCTTTTAGGCATATGAAAATTTACCAAGATTCTTATAATATGTGACACTCATGGATATTCTTCGTGAATACCAAGGATGAGGTCTTCAACACATTCTAAGAGTTCAGGGTTCAGGTAGAGAACCTGAAAGAGAAGAAGATCAAGATCAACACATGTATTTGGTGAAGAGTGATCGAGATGGACATAATAAGTAGTGACAAGCCCTTTGTATCTGAGATCACATGAAGATTGTGTCATTGTGTTGATGTGGTGGTTACCATGATGTTGTGTGCTATGGAAAATGGAAATATTGTCACAGAGTCATAGAGGGAGCAACTAGTCACATAGACTGGACAAGCAGGGTTTTCAGTGATAGAGGGCATTGGCCTTTGAGTTCGATATGAAGGATATTTGTCTGATGCACTATTACTTGGGACTGGAGGTATGGAAAAAGTCAGGTTAAATCTCCCTAGGTCAAGGGAAGTATGCAGTGGAAATCTTGAATAAGTTTAGGATTTTGGATTGCAAGGAAATGGCTTCACCTATGGTATCAAATATGAAGTTGTTGCAGGATACGACTTCAAATACTGTGGATGTTACTTTATATAGGCAGATGGTGGGTTTGTTGATGAACTTGATGAACACAAGACCGGATATATGTTTTTCTATGAACTCCCTGAGTCAATATATGGAGCAACCTAGGTAGGTTCATTTGGTTGCAACAAAACATGTTATAAGGTACCATAATGGATTATGGTCTCAGGTATGTGATAGACCATGAGTTTGAGTTATATGGATATTTGGATTTGGATTTGGTTGGAAATATTCCTGATCGGAAGAGTACTTCGACATATTTCTTCAGTTTAGTCTCCAATATGGTTTCATGGAGGAGCATGAAAAAGTTGTGTGTAGCATTCATTACAGCTGAGGCAAAGTATATGGTAGCATGTGTAGAAATTTGTGAAGCAGTGTGGCTTTGGAAATAGATGACTATTGGATTGAATTTGACTTTTAGGTAAGACCTACAAGAAGAGGATGATGAGACTTATTCTGGAGGACAAGTAATGTAGTCAGCAGGTTAAAGTTCCAGTTGATATTCAGTGCTCGAGAGGGAGTTGGATGACCATTTCGAGAGGGAACTAGGTACTACAATAAGGATCATGAGGCTTCATCAGATGCAGGAAGTAGTCATGTGTGGCGCTTAGTACGGCTGAAGCTAAGTATTTGGCATCATGTGAAGTAGTAGTGTGGCTTTGAGAACTGTTGTTTGGGTTATTTGGTCTTAGATTGGAGGTGACCTGCATTTGGTGTGACAACCAGAGTTGCATGAAGTCATCAAATAACCCCTTGGTCTATGACAAGTCGAATCATATCGAGATCAAATATTACTATATTAGGGATATGGTGCAGAAGGGACCAATGAGGCTCCAGTTTCATGACTACATAGAATCAAGTTGCAGACGTGTTTACCAAGTTGTATTCAAGGATGAAGTTTGAGTACTTTAGGGACAAGCTTGGCATGGTCCCTCTTTAGAGGGAGTGTTCTCATCCAGCACGAAAAAGGGTTGGAAGTGAGTGTTCTCATCCAGCATAAAAAAGGGGTGGAACTAAGACAGGTGGAACTCATCCAACATGAAAAAGGGCTAGCATTGAGTGTTCTCATCCAACATGAAAAAGGGATGGCACTGAGATAGGTGTAACTCATCCAACATGAAAAAGGGTTCAAACTGAATGTTCTCATCCAGCATGAAAAAGGGGTGGCACTGAGATAGGTGGAAATCATCTAGCATGAAAAAGGGTTGGAACTGAGTGTTCTCATCCAACATGAAAAAGGGTTGGCACTGAGATAGGTGGAACTCATCCAACATGAAAAAGGGTTGGCACTAAGTGTTCTCATCCAGCATGAAAAAGGGTTGGCATTGAGACCGAGGGTGCACATGATTATGTACTAATGCATTTTAGGGTATTGGATGTCTTGGGGAAGTGTTGTATTTATTTGAGAACTACCCACGGGCCTTGGATCCATTGGTTGTGAAGTCATAAGGGTACAGATGCATTTCTAGGTAATGGATGTCATGGTCACATGTTGAAGCTACTTGAGAGCTACCCACATGTAATCTTCAGAGGTAATTGTTGAGGGCAAGATATGAAATGATCTTACTTAAGCATTTTCATATTATGCTTGGCTAAAGAAAAATAGACAGGAATATCACCCTATGTTTATAGCCATCAAAAATGAAATCCTAAATCACAAGTATTGATTACAAGTGCTTAGGCTAGTCTTTTTCACAATTAAAAGCTTGTTGGAAAATTCATTTTAATATGATTTTCTAAATATAATAGTTGCTGAAATAAATGTAGAGACAGAAGTAAAGACACCAAGATGATAATCAAGACAAATGAGACATAAAAAAATCTTTATTTCATTCCAATTCATCAAAGATTCATTCTCTTTACAAAATTTCATATAGAATTTTCGGACCAAAGCCAAACTTAGACATCCTCGATGGAACATACAAAAGGACCTTTGACAGAAAATAAAAAATTGAACTCTAAAAGTTGGATCATCTTGCCACAGATTGTTTCCCACTCGACTCTACACAATAGCCTTTTTCAGTCATGAAAACTAATTCACAAACAGCCAAGTCTACACAGATTATCAAAGATAGATCAACACCTCTGAAAAACAAGTGTCTGAATGATGAAATTCAGCCCCAAACCTTGTTGTCTACAATAAGAGCATGCTATCATAAAAAAGAATTAGGCTTGTGATAAATTAAGGAATGAATAAAATCTGAACTATCTCAACATAAACTCAAAGAGAAAAAATTAGTATGCTTCTCCTTCTATCCTCTATCTTGTTCCTCCCTTTCCTTTTTCCTTTAAGCAAATTAGAATTGGTTGAAGTAGTTGAACTACCTAATTAGTTAAGTTAATTAAAAACTCAACCAACTTTTTAGTTAAAGGGGGAAAAGTAAAAAATCATAATAAGGTTTTTAAATAAATAAAAAATAGTAGGTGGGACCCCTTGTGACTCCCTTTGTCTCTTAACAATCATAACATAACTAGTTAATTAAGCAAAATACCCCTCCTTGTGACTCCCATCATCACATTCACATTTAACAATTCATCTCATTGATATTTGAAATTATTTTCAAAAATATATATTACTCATATATCCAAAGAAAACATGTTGTCCAAAACTCCTGAAGTCAACTGTCATCAACCACAAATAAAATAAAACTCAAAAACCATATTTCCCACTCTCGGATGCAATCTTTCCTTGATTGTTGTTCTCACCCTTTGATTTTTCTGAATTTTTCTTTGGATGTGCTAAGCCTTTAGGCCTAATATCATTGATCACGTGAGAACAATCATCCCTCAAATGCATCCGGGAAGACACAGATTTATTAGAGCCATTGGAGGGTGAGGAAGGGGCAAAAATGGATTTTCCTTTGTTAAGGGCATGGTGGGCCTTGGTTTTCAACCTTTTGCTAGCATGAGAGGACTGAATTGGTGAGTGGACCAGTGCATCTTGGGAAATCTGGTTAACAGACGGAGGAGCAGGTAAGGACAAATTGGGCCAGCCACAATGTTGGGAGACCATCGGGTGGACAATCTCTTGCCATCTATCATTTTTGGGAACCTCGGGTTGCAATGAGACATGAGGGGGAACATGAATACCAGGGGCTTGTGGAGCTTGGAAGGGAGGCTTTTCAAGCCTAGGTTGGACCACCCCTTGCCCAATCCAATTGAAAATTCCAGCCTGAAACAATTGGCCTAACTCTTGTGAGTCAGCATCAAAGTGTATGGAGAATAGTGGCCTTCTTGGGCCTTTGTTCCAATTACCTCTCCCTTGGTTTCCCCTACCATGGCTACCTCGACTGAAAAATCCCATTACTGCATGCATGATTGATTAGAAAATAGTCCTTTTAACAACCATACATGACAACTCTTTAAAAATATGAAATAGATTTTGGCTCAGCAATATATCATACTCATGCAACCCAATCCATAAAAATGTTTTAATCGTTGTCGATGAGAAGGGGGTGAAAAAAAGGTTATGGGATATACAAGGGGCTTGTATTGAACGAAAAATGATAAAATGAGGGGGAAAATAAACATAGTTACTTCTCAAAAAAAACAACAATCAATTGTAATGAAAACCAAAGAAGATATCACTGTGATCCAACCACGAAAATGCGACTTCAAACTACTTCAATACAAAATTCTTCTTGACTGTAATTAAATTTTAGAACAACGAGTGAAAAACGAATGTGGGAATGCGATGGGGTTGTAATTAGTGAAAAGAGAAATAATGATAGGGAAAGAGAGAAAATATTGTTCATAAAATTAATTAAGTAATCCATAAAACCATTCTATAAGAGGAAATAACACCAACCAAATGACAATTGTGACCCAGAAAACAATTACTGTGTACAGTTCAAACAATCTTGTGCATTAACTTGCTCCCTGTTTGTAATCAAATATTTAACACAGTGTCATCAAAACAAGAAAGTATGCATTCCACAACAACTTGTAGGGGAGCTCTGTTCTTCTCATTTATCCATTTAATATTTTTTTTCAATTCCAAGTGAATAAATAGTGACTTAATCCCACTTTGTTCAGTATCAAAAATCAACCACCTTCCATCAACATAGAAAAAAAATCATGTCCGATTTAATCCCTCAATTCCATCTACAATTAAATTGTATCAAGATCATACTGCCACAACAACTGTGCCTACCACTGTTAAAATGCATGATATTCATTAAACATACATAGTGGACAGTCAACACAATGATCCATATTTAAATTGCAAAGATCCTGACTTACCATTTAAACACATAGACACCAATCACCACTTCAACTCATGCTATGTTGTGGAATACACAAACCATTCAACAAAATGGAAGTGTATTTCTGTGACTCTACAGGTCCATTTCTCTTTGACTCTAAATATTCACAATGTTTGGCTATTAATCCAATACAATGAGGCAACAACAATATACCCGATCTCATAACATAAATTGATCAAATTGCAACAAAGCCATGTTTAAAAACTCATGACCCTCTATGATGGCTCAATCAAATAATATTGATAACAAATACAGTGAATGGTCGTTCCATAATTACCAGATTGCAACACTCCATTTGGAAATTAAAAACACACATTCACAACAATCATTAACTCCTTAACATGTTGTAGGAATGCCACACACATACCCACGAATCACGCATGAAGCATCGTTGTGCATTAATCAATTGTAAACTAATTCTAGGTTAACAATCCAACAATTGTAATGTAAGAGACAACGATTGTGCATTCAAACCAATTCTCCAATCAACCAATTATCATGTTGGGTTTGTCAATTTCATTGTCCAAATAACCAATGCAATGACTAAATACCAAAACCAAAACCACTGTCAACATAATCAACACAGATGAGCCAGAAATTGAACATTGTTGATAATACACCAACCACTCATAACAACCAACAATGTACTCGACAACCATAACAATTTCCTCTACCAAAACCTAGGCTTGAGAAGTCGAGGGTTTTCTCTGTGGTCCAACACAGGGAGACATGGATTCAATTTCCATCATCGGGTGAGAACCTATGAGACCAATGGTGCACACACAGGGTATACTACAATTAAATTTGCATATAGGGTGATAATTCTCATGATAGGAGAGACTATAAACATAGGAGGAAGGCTTCATTTTGGTTCTGTAACAACACTTAGAACATGCAGGGTATAGCCCTTGTGGTTTTCCCAATCAACCCGAGAATGTTGAGATAGGACAGGGTCGAGGAATAACAGTCACCTTAAGAAATACCTTTGGAAAAACATCCATCACAACCCATTGCGCAACATTAGTAACGTGAACGAACTCATACCCAAGGGAAGCAAAGCACAGTGACACAAGGCGTTTCAAGCCTAGTAAACCCCATAACAACAAATGACTGGGTAAGGTGATAAGAAAGCGTGGAGATGGCCCGCCAATATGGACTGAATAAAAAAACCTTGAACCAAGACCAACAAGGATGAAAAAGGGCCTTCATGGTTTCTAATACCTGGAATGATCAATAAAACTGTGACTCCAACATTACTACAATGAAACCCACACCAACCATACATTCCAGAAAAATATCACCAATTTACATAGTTTCTAGACTTAAGGAAAGCACAAACTCATACATATTGAGCCACTATCTATTTCATAACCAGATTAAATTCATGGATGGCAAAAAGACATACCTGTAACCAAGAGCACCTTAAAACGCGAGTTGGTCGAGCGGTTCTTCCTCTGCTTGAAAGTCGGAGCCTAACCACGGCAAACACAGTTGAACAATAGCCCAACTAGGGTGGCCGCCAGTGGAAAGAATATGGGTGACGTGCAGTAAATGCACGTTGTCTCCACCCCCAGTCAATTAATTCCTTAGTACACACCAGCAAGCTTCCCATTAACTCATTCAATTAAACCATGTATCAAAACTATCACCCACTAATTGCCAATAGCGCGACCCATATCACATTTATCCATTTCCAACTTATGCCATAACATAAATTAACCATGTTTCATATAACTCAATCAAATCGCACAACTACTAACTTGATAGCTAGGATTATCAACGATCATTTCAATTTCAATGCATGTATAGTAGTATATTAGCATAGTTTAATTCCTTCCTTTTGCATTTTGTTACATTGCTTTTATTTCTTTCCCACTGCTCTTATATATTATTAATAACATGTCTCTTGTGCAGGTGTCCCAGTAATGGATCCAAGAACAGATAGAAATGATAACATAGGTCGTTGTAACACAAAATTTGAGACTAGAGCAGCAAAAAAAACACATAACATGCCTTATCCATCATCCAATAAAAACAAGATCTCATCAACCATGTAAGCAATGTCGAACAGTGGCACATACATAAAATAAGAGCCAGATATTATCTCCCAATCTACAAGGGGGTCCCACCTACTACTATTATTTATTGTGTTAGATTATAATAATAGGCTTTTAGCAATACTTTGTGGACAAAACACCTCGTTGCGATTTTAATCATCAACAAACTGACGACTCCACGGGGAATTTTTTTTTCAAGGGATTTACAACTCAGAACTCATGGTTTCACAGACCAAGAACAATGGGTTAAGAAGATATAACCCAAAAGATTATTCAACGGGGGGAAGTGAGCGAATTAAATGGAAAAATGACCTGGGAATTTGGGAATAACTTATGAAAATATTTTTAAGTATGAGGGTTTTACCACTGTATGCACAATCATTCAACCAGAATATTCTCTTTACTTCAAGAAGAAAAAATATGGATTTGCTCTTTAAAATCAATAATGGATGAAGAATGGCAAGAAGAAGCCCGAGACAACCAATTCTTTATGAGACAACGGTGAAAAAAGATAACAAATTCAAGTATGCTTCAGGGGAAACATCGTAACAGTTGTGTAATCTTGATTGTTATTGACTAAAAATGCTTTGCAGAAGTGTCACTGTGGTAGAACTAATCCAATCATCCTATTTTGACCAAATTAACTAGAAGATGGTAGGAAACAAAATCATGACAAAAGTAAAATCGCAAAAATTAAAATAGTAGAAATAAAATGACAGAACGTAAGAGCAGTAGGAAAAACTTAAAACAGATCACAAAAATCAAACTGTTGTAAGGCATAAAAGAAAATAGCACAAAAATGAAAGCAGAGCTAGGTTACTAGTATACAAAAAATCCAAACAACATTAGAACTTTTCACGTTGGTCCCTCGCAATGTTTCAAGCAAGAACTGTTAGTGTTGTAGGAAGACTATTGCTCCTGTAAATACTTTAGAATGTAAGAGTTAGTATCTAGGACAAAATCAATTTTGAAAGGACCCAAAAATAATACTTGGAACTCCGAGGTAATTATCAGCCTTTTAATGTATATTATTAGATCATCAAGGTAGATGTGGATGTTGATCAATTCATCAAGAGTTGTGTGTATAGGTATTTTAAAAGTGGTACTTGCATCAAGTAAGCCAGGAAACATGAATTTATAATTCATGGTACCCCAATTTGAAATAGGAGTGGTTTTATGAACATCTGCCCCTTTTCCCTTGATTTTACTGTAACCCAAAATTTTGTCAAGTAAGGGCATGATCTGTGACCTTACAAACTGCTCCAAAATCATTTCCATATTAGGGGAGGAAAAGGATTTCTCATAATAGCTTGACCGAAAGTGAGAAAACTAATGCAGGTTCTAATACGATCAATGGTGTTCGAACCAGGTGCCCACTTGGAAACCCATTCAGAGTAGACTGGAAAAATAATCCCATCCTTTAAGAAAATTTCCAACTCCCTTTGAAACGTTTCTTTAAATGAAAAGTTAATGGGTCTTTGTTTTGCCAAGCTAGTTTCATGCCTTCTTTGATGGGGATAGCATGTTGACTAAGACTAGGATCAAAACCACGAAGATCCTCATAAGACCAAGTAAAAACATTTTGAAATCCACCAAGTAGCTTGGCAAACCTCATTTCTTCTTTATCAAAACATTGGACACTTACTTTAACATTCTTTGAAGATTCAAGTGCCCCAATGTTCAAGGAGATGGTCTCACCCACCTTCCTTCTTAACTCCTCTTCTTTATGTTTTTTTTTATTGCCTACATCGCTTGATGAAAACAAACCCATAAGAGGAGTCAAGCCCTTAGGAATCTTATTGTCTTCTATGGATATCATTTCCTTGGGTTTAAGAGGTTCATCTTGAATGAAAGCACAAACACTCTCATCATTAGGGAGGACCTGCCAAGATTCTACATTTTCTGGGATATGTGGATGATATAGAGATTGAAAAGAACAATTTGGCATGTGAAGCAAGGGTTGTTGATTAGGAGAAGCTGCAGAGACAACTAACCGATCAGCCATTGAATTCAATTCCCTCTTAACATGAGTGATGTTGAAAGATAATAGGTTTGAGATAAGTGCCCAAATAGTTTGGGTATATTGTTCCATCATCTTGTTTCTAGGAGAGTATATTTTACGTACCAGGTTCACAACAAGATCAGAGTTTCCAAAAACTGAAAGGTGACTACAACTGAGATTATAGGCATTTTCAATGCCTAATAATAAATCTTATAATTCAGTGACATTGTTCACATAAGCAAACTCTAACCTGCAGGACAAATTATGAATTTTCCCTATAGGGGAAACCAAGATAATGCCAGCCCCATTACCTTCATTAGAGTGTGAACCATCAAAGTGCATGTGCCACACATCATCATCTAAATCGATTTGTTCTAAAGGAATATTATCCTCCTCAGAAAAGATGGAATATACTCCTAAGTCCTCCTCGATATAGTTTACATTAGGCTGTGGGACACTCTCTATGTAAGGTGAGATCCTTACCTCTCTAAGGAATATAATGTGTAGAAATATCAATACAAATTAAGTATTTCCTGCAATTCTCCTGATCTAACAATTATATGCCACTGTTAAATACAAAATCGCTTCTACTATTATTCTTGCAGAAAATTAAACCACGATCACAACCATAATCACAAAGTGAAATATCAAGAACACATAACACAGAAGTTTTTACCGGGAAAGCGTAAAGCTAAAAACCCCACTATCATATATTATGTATATCATGAATCATGAAAAAATCTCATACAAAACTCTAATCCAAGAGCTCTCATTACAATACAATCGTCTCACACTGTCATACACAAATCAACAAATACATGTGCCAATTCCTGTGTCCAAATAGCTTGCCTCCTCTGCACAATCTCTGCAATTAGAATTCTCACAACTGAATTACAAATTACCTAGTTTGCACATGCTCATAAGCATATCCACTGCATGTGTGATCAAATCACAACTGATAGCCAAACTATCATTTTCACCTGTTATCTCAACTAGGTCTCCACTGGATCTGACATGCATGTAGTTAACCGTGGTGAATCTTCAATTGCATGTAAGTTCATTGATTTACTGAACTCTCAATAGTGCAAGTTTAGTTACAACTAGTACAACTGATCTTAACTCACTTAACTACACTTATAGTTCTGTTACAAATCCAACTCACTCAGTTATGAATGAAATAATAGATTAATATTTATTGTCTAATTTATTTAAGGGAAAAGTAAATTAGACACATGTTTCTTGTTGACTTTTCAACACTCCCTCCCAACAAGAAAGGGATTATCCTTCACCCCAATCCTATCTCTATGATATTCAAATTTTCTCCTGGTGAGCGCCTTCGTCAGAATGTTTACATCCTGATCTTCTGTAGGAATGTATTGAAGCAACATGATCTTCCGCTACACACAATCTCTAAGATGATAATACGATATATCTATATGCTTAGATCTGTCATGAAACACAGGATTAATCGAGAGTTTAATGCAACTCTGATTATCACAATAAATCAATGTCGGATATAAATGAGAACCAAATAAACCAACCAAGATCTTTCTCATCTAGATAGCCTCACATGCAGCTTGACTTGCTGCCATGTATTCCGCTTCCACTGAACTAAGTGCCACAGATCTCTGTTTCCTGTTGTACTGAGAAACAACTGTAGATCCGATACTAAAGATTCCCCCTGATGTTCTCTTTCTGTCCATTGGGTTGCCTGCCCAATATTCATCCGTGAAGCCATGAAACTTCACCTCATCCATCTGTTTGTACCATAATCCATACTCATATGTGCCCTTCAGATATCTCAGGACATGCTTGCCCGCCTTCCAAAAGAGTTTGGTAGGCTTAACCATCGCTTGACTTAGCTGGTTAGTTGCATAGCAAATGTCCAGTCTCGTGTTCACTAAATACATTAGCAAACCTACTAACTGTCGATAGACAGTAGCATCCACTACTTCTCCAGAAGTAGCATCCTCTTTCCTCCATTTTCCTGGAAGTGGAGTATCCATGGGTTTGCATCCCTCCATGTCAAACTTACCCAGTATCTCCCTTGCATACTTTCCTTGAGACACAAAAATTTCACCATCTCGCTGCCATATTTCCAATCCAAGGAAATAATGAAGAAGGCCCAAATCCTTCATC
>JASDQU010251471.1:715-12876 GCA_032191745.1 Picea mariana
TCCCACTTCAACACCAAATCATCCACCTTGAAATCATCTTCCTTAGTATACCTATCAAAGGCTCTTTTCATTTTGTCTTGGTGCAGTTGTGAGTTGTTGAAAACCTATTCTCTCATTTTCTACACATGGATTAGTTGGTTTATCCTCCTTTGATCATCATTTGGTTCAACTTCTCTTTCTTGAAACATTCTCATCACTGACATTTCTAATGAGGTAGGAAAAACTACCTCTGTACCATATACAATCTGAAAGGGTGATGTAGCAATAGGCCTTTTGGAGGTGATCCTATCATTCCATAGTGCATAGAGAAGCTTGTTGTGCCAAGATTTCTTGTTTTACTGTAGAAGATTCTTAATAATTCTAGTCAATATTTTGTTGGATGACTCAACCAATGCATTACCCTATGGGTAATTGATCCAAAATCAGATCTAGGAGCTTGATGGGGTTCAGAAAGGCCTAAACATAAACGTTCTCAGAATAGCTTCAAAATGGACGTGTGTGTATGTCTCATTGATACAAACCCAACACAACTTGAATGGGCTCAACTGAGCGTTGTATGCTCAAGTTATGGCAATCTATTCGTTTTGCCAAATAGGAAAAAAAATGATGACTTTACAGTCCGTACAGTGCCACATGGTAGCTAACTGTACAAGCCATATGGCCATACATCTGACGTGGTAGGAATAGTTGGCAGGCTGACTGGGCATACAGATGTTGACCTAGACAGGTGCAAGGGACCAATCTGAGTGTGACATGTGTCACCACTCCAAGGGTGACACATGGCATGCCCATACAACTGACATGGCATGTTCATATGATGACATGTGGCATGTCTGTATGACAACACATGGCAGGGTATGATGTTGAAAGGGTAGACAAGTGGAAGATCTGGTCCAATCGTGTGCTGACAAGTGGCATAGTTTTTGGAAAATGGTGTGGTGCCACGTGGCACCCAGGTATTGGGAGTTGGTTTTCTTTACAAAATTTGTTTNTAGCCAGGCTGCCCGTGGGTGGTACTTATAAATTATATGGAAAAATTTATATTTGTTTTGACACTGAGTGTTAATCCGACGGAAATAGGGTTGGGGCCTAGCCCCCATCCCTTGACGTAAATCTTGCCACATGATCGATCACAGGACCATGGGCGCGTAGGTTATGATAACCCTCAGTTTTGGGGTTAAGGAATATGACCCGGTTCTAGCGCATAGTTATAACTATATGCCTAGTTATAACTATATGCCCCCAGGGCTATGCTGTTGGCGCGGATATGGGAATAGCCCTCGGTTTTGGGGCTACCGTTTTGATACTCCACTTGACCCGGACTGGAAGGTACCTTTTTTCATGCATGGTTTTGGTTTGTGTCAAGCCACGGTTCCGTTTAACATTCTATACGACCATAGTTTGTGGGATAAGGGCCAGTGCACAACCCCTAGGGGCTGGCGCTTGGCCATATGAGACATGTGACTGTGTTTTAAGGGTGCGTGCCAAGACAAAGGGGGCTTAGCCAAATATATGTGAAAAAATTGGTTAATTAACCATATGATAGTAATTTTCAATGATTTCTTCCGTTGTTATTGGAGATTTTTGGCCTTTTTGGGGGATATTGGGCCCTTTTTGAGGCTAGATCTTGGGAGGAAGTTGGGAGATGGTTACCAACTTTAGATCTATATAAACCAATCCTTCTTGAGGCTATGGAAGGAGATTCAAAGAATGTTTATGCTGAATATTTTCCAAGCCAAAGCCATTTTTATGCAGGGAAGCTATTGAGGAGCGCACCTTTGCGGGCCATTTCTAGGAGCTCCGGTCATCCGATTTGAGTCTCGTTTATTCTGTTGTGTTCTAGAGATTTGGTAGAACAAGACTCGATTAGTTTTTTAACCTTTTGGCACTGCTTTGATTTACTTATTGAGCTTTGAATATAAATAAGAAAGCCTCACCCACTGAGACAAAGGCTCGAAGACATAGGTGAGATTGCCGAACTCCGTTATCACATTGGTGTTATGTTTTGTTGTTATTTTATGCTTCATTTTATTTATGTACATGTTTATATGGATGTCACATTTCTTCTATAACTTCTTCCTCTTTCTTTAATCTTCCTAATTGGTTAATCAACACATGCTTAATAACTCAACCATAGTCGTGTAAAAGATCTTTTTGGATCAAGTGGCATCATAGCTAGTTGACGTTTGGATTTGAGTTTTGCATGTTAACCAGGGAAAAGATAATTCATGGTGAAGGTGAGCTTGTTGAAGAGAATCCATTGATTGGATTGAGAAAGAGAAATTCTCAAAGCGAGAAGATGGCATCCGAAGAGAGACTTTCTCAGTATGGGAAAGAGTTTCGAAAAAATTTCTTCGCCATGTTAGAGATGATGAAGGTTTTGTACAAGGATTACTTGGAATGAAAGAGACCAGTTCTTGGTGAATATTCAAAGGGAAAAAGTGAAGAAGGAGAGGATCCTCCTCAGATTCCTCCTTCACCTCCATCATCACCTCCTTCTTCTCCTTCTTCTTCAATTTCAAGTTCTAAATCCAATGCAAAGAAACATGTTCATAAACATAAGAATGAAATTCCATTATTAAAACCTAATGTTAAATTCGAATTACCCATGTATGATGGTGAAGTAAATGCAGAGAGACTTGACAATTGGGTCAGACAGATGGAGGTCTATTGCAATGTGCAACAGATCAAGGATGAGGCCACACAAATCAAGTTGGCATCATTAAGACTTGTAGGCACAACACTCATATGGTGGCAAAGCAAGTTGCAAAATGGAACACAACAAGTGGGTAATGTATTTCCATCATGGAAAAGTTTTATTTTTTCACTTAGGAATTAATTCTATCATTTGGGTTATAAAGAGAAAGCGTTAATTGAATGGCAAGATTTAAAACTAAGAAAAGGACAAATAGTGCAAGAGTATACATATGGCTTTCATAAAATGGATTTGATGTTAGATATTCCTTTACATACCCAAGAAAATCTTATGAATTATATAGGAGGTTTACCTTCACATATTAGAAACATTGTATTCATGTTGGGACCAACTAATATTGATGAGGTTTATGTTCAAGCAACATACATTGAAGTAGGGAAAACAAGTGTTGGTGTATCAGGGGAATCATCTTCAATGAAAGAGGACAAGAGGAAGTGGAATGGAAAAAAGTCAAATGAAGTGATGAGAAAGGAAGATAATCCCTCTTGCAAGCATTGCAAGAAAGATGGGCATGATGAGAACCGTTGTTTGCAATTGCATCCCGAGAAGAGACCAAAGTGGTTCAAGGAAAAGAAAGGGAGCCAGACAGTTGCAACGACAACACGACCCATAGACTTGGGATCTGATTGAGGTGACGAATCGAAACTCTCATTGGTTTCTATGACATGTAAAATTGGTGAAGGAATTGATTGTAGAAGTAACTTGTTTCACATCAGGGTCATCATGCGACACACTAAGTTTGACACATTGATAGATAGTGGATTTCAATTAAACTTAATTTGCGAGGAATTGGTTAAAAAGTTGGTATTAAAAACACATATGCATCATAATCCCTACACACTTAAATGGATAAGAAACAATCATCAAATGCACATAGCCAAGAAGTGCACATTAAAATTTGCAATTTCATCTAAGTATGTGGACGAGGTAACATGTGATGTGGTTCCACTAAGTGAATGTGGAATGGTCTTAGGTAGTCCATACTTGTATGATCGTAAAACAATCTTCTACAAGGGAAATAATCAATATCATTTAACCAAAGAAGGTCAAGAATATGTGGTACATGCTCATCATGTAAAGGAAAATAAAACTCTTCAAACTATGGAACAATTAAAGAAGACAACTCAAGCAAAAAACAAACCTATAATTGTTTCAAATGAAGTAATCGATCTTAAGCAAGAATATGAGATGATTGTAGAATGGAAAATCAATCACAATTTGCTTCAAGATAAGCTCATGTAGTGAAAGTATTATATACATATCAGCTCATTTGCAGTCATATCTTTTATGCTATCATTAGTAATGTTGTCTACATGGATGATAGTGGCTTCAGTAATATGTGACAGGGTTCAAATGTCTAACAATATGCTTTCAATTGTCATGATTATGTTACAATTGATCTTAATGAGACAAGTGCACATGATAGAGTTCAAACATAGGGAACAAGCCAGGTGGCCTATCCTGAGCTTGATGATTGGTCAGTAACCTTTTGGGGACCAAAAGGTCCTTTAGTGGGGAGGTGTGATCCAGAATCGGATCCAAGAGCTTGATGGGCTTCAAAAAGGCCTAAAAATCAAAGTTCTTGGAATGGTTTCAAAATAGACATGTGCATTGATACGAACCCAACACAACTTGAACGGGCTCAAATAGATGCCATATGATCAAGTTATAGAGATCTGTTCATTTTACCAAAAAGGAAAAAAAATGACGACTGTACAATCTGTACAATGCCACGTGGCAGATGAATGTACAGGCCGTACGACCGTACAACTGATGTGGTAGGAACAGTTGGAAGGATGACTAGGCATATAGATGATGACATGGATAGGTGCAGGGGACCAATCCGAGTGTGACATGTGTCACCACTGCAAGGGTGACACGTGGCACACCCGTACAGCTGACATGGCATGTCTGTACGGTGACATGTGGCACGTCCATATGACAACATGTGGTAGGGTACGATGTTGACAGGGCAAAAAGGTGGAAGAGATGGTCCAATCACGTGCTGACAAGTGGTAGAGTTTTTGGCAAATGGCGTGGTGCCACATGGCACCTAGGTAGTGGTAGTTGATTTTCTTTAAAAAAATTGTTTAGAGTCAATGAGGTTCAAACACTGGACCTCTGTCTGGGCTATGCCTTGGCAGGGTTGGGCTAGCCAGGACGCCAGTGGGTGGTTCTTATAAACTATATGGAAAAATTTATATTCGTTTTGAAACTAAGTGCTAATCCAACAGAAATAGGGTTGGGGACTAGCCCCCAACCCTCGTCGTAACTCTTGCCACATTACCGATCACAGGACCATGGGCACTGAGGTTACGATAGCCCTCGGTTTCAGGGTTAATGCATATGACTTGGTTCTAGCACGGAGTTATAACTATATGCCCCCAGGGCTATGGTATTGGCGCGGATATGGGAATAGCCCCCGGTTTCAGGGTTGCCGTTTTGATACTCCAAGTGACCCGAACTGGCAGGTACCTTTTTGTGTGTGTGGTTTTGGTTTGTGTCAAGACATGGTTCTATTTAACATTCCATATGACTAGAGTTTGCGGGATAAGGGCCAATGCAAAACCCCTAGGGGGGCTGGTGCTTGGCCATATGATCCATGTGACTATGTTTTAAGGGAACGCACCAAGTAGAGGTGGATTAGCCTAATACATGTGCAAAAAGTGGTTAATTAACCATATGATAGTGATTTTAAATGATTTCTTCAGCTGTTATTGGAGATTTTTGGCCCTTTTTGGGGGATATTGGGCCCTTTATGAGGCCAGATATTGGGAGGAAGTTGGGAAATGGTTACCAACTTCATATCTATATAGACTATGCCTTCTTGAGGTCATGGAAGGGGATTCAGAGAAAGTTTATGCTGAATATTTTCCAAGACAAAGCCATTGTTATGCAGGGAAGATATTGAGGAGCGCACCTTTGCGGGCCATTTCTGGGAGCTCCGGTCATCCGATTTGAGTGTCGTTTCTTATGTTGGGTTCTAGAGATATGGTATAACAAGACCAAATAAATTTTTTAACCTTTTGGAACTTTTGTGATTTACTTATTGAGATTTGAACAAAAATAAGAAAGCCTCACCCACTGAGACAAAGGCCTGGAGACGTAGGCGAGATTGCCGAACTTTGTTATCACATTGGTGTTATGGTTTGTTGTTGTTTTATGATTTATTTTAGTTATGTAAATGTTTATATGGATTTCAAATTTCTTTTATAACTTCTTCCTCTTTCTTTAAGATTCCTAATTGGTTAATCAACACATGCTTAATAACTCAACCATAGTCGTGTAAAAGATATTTTCGAATCAGTAATAAGCTGTGGAATGGCCAAAAGTTATATTATAGTCACTGCAAAATTTCTCCATTATCTTGGACTTGAATGTTGCTTCATTTTCAATAATGATCTTGACTGGACAACCAAATCTAGACAAAATATTGCTTTCTAAAAATTGAATGATAACAATATCAGTAGCTTTCCTTGTTGGGACTGCCTCAATCCATTTGGTGAAGTAGTCTGTGGCTTTCAGTATCCACCTGTGTTGAGATGAGGATGATGGATGGATATATCCTATAAAATCAAGGCCCCATTTCCTGAATGGTGCTTCAATAGAGATAGGTTTTAAAGGTAAGGGATGCAACTTTCTTTTTCCATCAAAAATTTGGCATTCATGATAGTTTGAAACTTCCTTGTACACATCAGAAAAATACTAGACCAATAGAACCCCATCCTTAGTATTTTATGCACATGGGTATTCCAATAATGGTTTCCTCCATATTCACCTTTATGAAACTCTTTGATAGATTTTTTCACTTCTTCCTCCAACAAACAATTCAACAAGATCCCACCTAGATCTTTCCAATACAGGGAATGGTCTAGAATGCAAAACTTTGTTTCTTTCAACTTTAAAAATCTGGCCTTCGTTTTTATTATTTCAGAAGGATCTTGTAAATTTCTTAATACATAAATAATATCAACATACCATGGAGAATAAAGGATTTTTTGAGATACTTGTGGGGCTGTCTCTTCTTCTGAATTTTATGATAGGTCAGAAATGAAATCAATTCCCAAAACATCACAATTGGATTGTGCCATCAACTTTGTAGGCCCATGACCTTTAATCAACTTTGTAGGTTTGATATCGAGGTCATACTACAATGAAACATCTATCCATTTTCCCCTTACACCTTCAGGATCAAGCTAATTCAAAATATCTTTCACAGAATTGCTAGGCACATAAGCAATGATGTGGGAATGCAATATATAGGTTCTGAATTCTTTGAGGGCCTTCACCAAAGCATATGCCTGCTTTTCCATGATATCATACATTAGTGTGGAGTCTCTCAAAGTCCTACTATAATAGTCTTTGATAATTTCAAAGTTATGTTCATCTTTTTGCAACAAAACACCAGCAATGGTGCGTTCTGAAGCAAAATAAAACAAGATAAAGTCTTTTGCAAAATTTGGCCTAGCCAACACTAGAGCTTTAGTTAGTGCCACTTTAATATCTTCAAAAGACTTCCTAGATACAAGAGTTAATTTTATCTCATTGCCTTTCCTGAGCATGTTAGTGATATACTTTATTATTTCAACCAAGTTAGGGATAAACCTTCTCAAAACATTTACTCTTCCTAGGAAAGATTGTACCTCCTTTTTTCTCCTAGGTGTGCCAATCTTCAAAATTGCTTCTACTCTGTTGGGATTTATCTTTATACCTTCCTTTTAAATGATGTGTCCAAGTAATTTTCCTTCTTTCATTCCAAAATTTGACTTTTTTGGATTCAATGAGATGCCAAACTTCCTACATTTATGAAAAACCCTTCTTAGATGTTTATCGTCAGAATCTGAAAATAGAATGATATCATGTAAGTAAATAACAATAAACTTATATTTCTCATCAACAAAGGCTATGTCCATGGCCCTTTGGAAGGTTTACCCTACATTCATAAGCCCAAAAGGCATTTTGGCATACATGAAGGTGCCCCAAGGTGTTGTAAATGTTGTCTTCTCTTGGTCATTAGGATGCACCATGATTTGGTTGTATCTAGAGAAACCATCAAGAACTGATATCTTCTGAGATCCAACCACCTTCTGCAGAATGTAATCCATCTTAGGAAGTGGATAATGTTATTTGAGATACACCTTGTTTAGATTCCAAAAGTCTACACACAACCTGATCTCACCACTTTTCTTCCTGACAGGCACTAGGTTAGCCACCCACTTGGAAAATATTAAGGACACTATAATTTTGGCATCACACAACTTCCTTACCTCCTTTTCAATTAATGGTAGTAGAAAACGATTTGTTCTTCTCAACTTTTTCTTGAAAGGTTTATGATCATCCTTTATTGGAATTACATGATTAATTATCTTAGTATCATAGACCTTTAAATCCTCATAGCTCCAGGAAAATACATTTGGGAACTCTTTCATTAGGATGATATACTTTTTCTTAACTTCTGGAGTAAGTTTCTTTGACAGTTTGATGATCTTGGGATCTTCTTGAGTCCCAATGTTGCAATATTCTATGTCCTCGTCATTTGAAATGATTTTAGGATTTCTGTCTACATCGTTGTTGTCAAAAATCTTTTCCAATGGGACCATTAAGCCTTTGGCAATGATTTTATTTTTGAGCTTCACTATATATTTACCAACAATTTGATTTTGAAAATAGTCATCATTTGTGACCACAGCTGCATCTTCATCCTCTTCACAAAAACACTCATCATCAATATTTGAATTGGCAAATTCATCACTCATCTGAAGAAATCTTTCTACCTGTTTTTCATCTTCAAATATTTTCCAATATTTAATGTTGTCAGGTACTACTGGCCTGTGCTTGAATTCAATTTCATACTTTTTGTTAGGAAAAATTGGAATTTTGAAAGCAGAGGATGAAGTAGCTAGAGCATCATCAATTAGATTTTACCCCAAGGAATCACTGATAAATTGTATTATGAAAAATATTCAAGAATATCAAGTACAATATTCCTATATTCCCTCAATCTAGGATGATTTGACTGATATATACCCTTTACCCTATTTATGACAAGCTCAAAATTCCCATGTACAACTATCGTCTTAGCACCCAATTCTTTCAAAGTCTTCAATCCCAAAATCAACGCCTCATATTCAACCATGTTATTGGTGCAATAAAAAGCAAATTTGTAAGAACAAAGTTTTGTACCTATCTTGGGAGGGTTAATCCACACAACAACTCCTACTCCTTCTCTGCTAGCAGCTCCATCAAATCTCATGTTCCACATCTCATCCTCTTCACAGTTTTGTTGATTTTTAATTTTCTCTGTTTGATGATCAGATTTGTCTTTGATGGTCATAACAATATTTGGCTCCTCCTCTTCAAAACTCAAGTCATTATAGAAAACATAATAACCAACCTCAGTATCTACAGAGTAAATAGGATGGTTATTTGGTTGGGTTTTTCTACTCACCATGTACTTGAGAAATAATTCTTTGTACAACCTCCTTTCTTAGCCAAAAACATGGATAGTAGCATATGCCATATCCATTTGCAAAGTCCCTTTCAACTTTGTAGCCCAATATCTAGATAAAAACATGCCAAATTTAGAAGGGATGTCAACAACAACCACATCCATGATCAGTTTTTTTGATGAAATTTGGGACAATGATACAACCAGATCTTTGATTAAACCCAAGCATTTCACCTTCCATGAGTCAAAAGAGAAAAGATCCTTGTAAGGCCTTGTAATATCTAGACCCAACTCATCCATGACTACCTTGGGAATCATATTATGATACGCTCCTGAATCTAACATGGAATTAGGTAAGGTGATGTCATGAATTTTAAGACTAACATAGAAAGGGAGAAATCATCAACATCACCACTATCGTCCACACGTGGGCCAAAAAAGATAGCAAGGTGATCATATTGCACATTTAAGGTGTCAGAAGCTTCTTGCATCTTGAGAATCTTAATGATCTGATTTCTATATTCACCATTTTTTATCAGCTCATTGAATGGAATACAAATTTTGATTTTAGCCATTCCACTTTCAAAATTAAAAGGATATGGGTATTTTTCTATGTCTTTGATGAATGCGTTCTTTCTTTCCTTAGGTATCTTCTTTGGGGGTTATTCTTTGGATTTTACTTTCTCCATTGCATCCTTTGTTGAACTATCTTTCTTAGGTTGGATTGAAGAAGGTGTATTGATATGAAGTTTCCTTGTAGGATTTGCCTTTGAGGGGTTTGCATGCACCTTTTTTATTCTGAGGTTATACTGTTTCTGAAGATGCATAATAGAATTATGATATCCCTTCTTAAACTCTTATGTTTCCAATGACAACATATCATCATTATCCTGCATAAAATTATCATTTACATCCATAAATTGATCATGTTCCTCTTTAGTTAAGAACACATTTGTTTCAGTATCATCACATCAATGCATATTTTCTTCAATTGTTTGATCACAATATTAATTTACATAGTTGTTTTGGAAAGGAGGTTTTATTTACTGATCACCTTGATTTCTCTGGTCTCTTTGCCTGATCCGTGGAACTGGAGCTCTTCTAAAATTTTAATTTATGGGATGAAAATCCGTTTGATCTTTGGTGGAAGGATTATTATCCAAGGACATTTTTTCCATCAACCTTTCCATAGTCTTCATCATCAACTGAGATTTTTCATCTGATGACTGAGAAGTTGAGGGTTGTGCTTCTCCTTGGACCTTTTTCATATCTCTGTCAGGATTATGTTTGATCTTCTCTAAGGCCATCATATTTACCTCCACTTCAATTGCATCACTCATCATCTCATCTAGTGTATTATATCTCCTTTCTCTCAAAAACAAGGAGAAGTCACTGTCAAAAGAATCAACATATCGAAGTTGGGAAGCTCCAGGAGGGGGTTTTACTTCAGTAGGAATTGAATTGTAAACTTTCATAAATTTGGTTGAAAACTCTTGTATTGTTTCATTAGGTGATCTCTTTATGTTATTGTACTGATTTAACAACTAAAGAGGATTCTTGTTTTCACCCCACCTTTCAAGGAAAAGTGTTTCAAAGGTTGCAAATTCAGGGATGCTTGCTACTGGAAGAGCTTTGAACCATTTTCTAACTTCTCATGAAAGACTATGTGAAAACAATCTTATTTTTACATCCTCATGATCTACCTCCTCTAGGTCAACAAAGTCATTAAACCAATATAAGTGTCTCTGGGATGATACATTCTCTTCAACATCAGATGATCTAATTCTCTGATTATAATTTTGAGGTAAATCATGCAACTGGGCATGCAAGGAAAGAGGAGAAAATTTGGCGGCTCAAGGAGGATTTTGAGCTATCTGAATAGTCTGAGTGGGGACAGTCTGAATGGGAATAATCTAAATGGGGACAGTAGGAATCAAACATTGGAATTTCTTCTCATCAAAGATGATTTCATTCAAATTAGATTCTGATCTAGATATGAACAAGGTTTGTTCAAATTTTAAATCAAAGTCAAGGTCATCAATGTTTTTTACCCTGTCTCTGGGAAAAGATAGATTTATGTCTAGGAAAGAAAATGAGTTGATTGTATTTTCTTTTCTTTTGTGTCAGAGGTTCTTAGGATTAGACATAGATGCTATAGGTTTTGGATCAAGGTTCCTTCTAGTGTAAATTCTCTTGGGAGCCAGGATTTCTTATTTTCTTTTAAAAAAAACTTTATGCTATTGATCTTATTAAATCAAGTCACGAGGGTAAAAATAGTTAAGCCAATAAAGGTGTCCGATTCGCTGTTACCCTCAGGAATCAAATATAAATCTTTTTAGTCATTCTTTCCCAGGGAAATTTTTCAATTGCGTCCCCAACAAAGATGCCAAAATGTTATCATTGAGTAAATTGTTGGGATGAAGAAACAATCTACAAAGGTAACCTACAAATCAACTTTAAGATTGGAAAATAGCCTTTCCAATATAGAGAGGGCTCTCTCTAAGACTTGATCTCTAATAGATAGATGTTTTTTGAACTAATGGCTAGATTTAGATGTTTGAGATAGGTTTTTCAAGGTTTGTTGGCAAGGAGGTATAGAATCTTTACGACTATGGAGTCAACCCCTGAAAACAAAAGAAAACAATGACTGGTAGGTAAAACTCCTCGTAGGAACAAAGGATAAATAAGGTGATGAACTTCAGTTTTGAGTTTGATTATGTAGGGTGAAAGAAGAACAGAAACACATAATAGAATCAGAGCATCATAAAGGATGAATTTTGACCTTAGTTAAGAAGATAAACAAAGTTTAAATCATTTAAGTCTGGAGAACCATTCGATGAATTCTAGACCCTTAATTATCCAATTTAAACAAAAGAAAAGTGAAGATGAAAGTAAGTACACAAGGAATACATACAAAGATGAGAGAACAATATTTAGATCAACACCATTAGAATCTTTTTCATAAGGAGTTCAAGACTTCTGCATTTGTATTTCTAT
>JASDQU010251475.1:10409-22495 GCA_032191745.1 Picea mariana
TTGATCATGTATTTATGTTCCGATCTCTAGATATGTATTGCACTTGGTGCCATTTTGATATATTCATGAGCATACTTTGGATATGTTGTCTCTAATTGTCTCTATGTTTTGGAAACATGATTTAAAATCTTAAAAATATATTTTTTTCGTTAAAATTTAAATATTTTATGTATTTTTTAAAAAATTGGTTCATTGAAACCGGTTCGATCGGTTCATTACCGGTTCCGGTTCCGGTTCAGGTTGGACCCTAGACCGGTTCCGGTGCTGGTTCCGATTTTTAAAACTATGGGTACAACTCAATATTCTTCTATAATGCAATTGACAGCAAACCAGTGTCAATTGATCATCATTACAAAGTGGAGAAGTGTAGGTTCTACATTTAGGTCCATGATGGCAGCAAATGGTGTTAAATATTCCACAAAACTTTTCATAAAGACTCAGTTTTACAACTGTTGCTGCAGTAGGATAAAATCACGATATTCTTTCAAGATAGTTTGGGTGCCTTGAATTACTCCAGACAGAAAAAGTCAAACCAATTTCTTGGTTGGTCTTCTTTTTTCTGTTATAGCAGGAATTGTAATACTTGTTTGAGATTCCGTTCTTCACAAGAAAATCCTTTTTTTTTCTTTGTTATGAATTTTTTATTTTTTTTATTTTTTATTTTAGTATAGTCCCCAGTACATGTGATTTCGGGTAAATACTACAAAAAAGGGATTTCCATCTATCATTGATTACTTTCAGAGGTTTCACGAACCTAAAAAATAGAGACAGACTAGCAGTACTGTGCATATCTATTCCTTGTATGTCATATTGTTCATAATGTGTCCCAGGGGACAACATCATCTGTATAAAATCCTATTAGCCATCAAACTAGCTAACAGACTTTCATTCTGGAACACATAGATATACATTATAAATTTTTGTTCCCTTCTGATAGAGCTTGTTTTTCACCCGCAAGTCCACTTGGTTGTGGACCAGTAGCGACATCGTCTGCAGCTCCTTCCAGATGGGATATTAAGAGGTGTTGCAAGCTTGGTCTCCAGGAGGTGTACCTTTTTGATTGAAGATTCTGATCTTCATATTGGTTATGCCCCCTTGAATTTGACGAAGGTGTGAACCATCTATCCCTTGGTTCACTATAATTTGGTGCAGCCTGTTACAAATGTTCGGGTTATCTGTCTTCATCTTTGCTTTAATCACAATTTTCTTATTTGAGGTCTCCGCATTCCCTTTTACCATCTTCCCAAGAATTTCCAAATTCAATTCCATGTTTTGGAGGACCATGAAAAACTGATGCAATTTCTCGTGGTTCATCTCCAGACCATTGTGGACAACATCCTTGCATTCTCCAGCGACTTTCTTGACAGACTCTGGCCTTGGCCCTACATCTCCCCACATGATCCGGTTTACCTCCAAGTGATCATGGTAGGTGGGTTTTGCTTCCTGCCCCTATGCAGGTGCCGAGAGGAGGCTGCCATCATTCTCTTTGAGCTAATACTTGGATAGCAGAATGAAGGCAAGGAGACAACTGGCATGGGATAAGACATATTACATACTCCTTCCAGGTGGAAGAAATAAATGGTGGCTCATGAGAGTACGTAAGGTGGCAGGAAAATTTATCCTCACAAACTTCCCTGTTCCTTCTGCTTCATGCAAAATTAATGTAACTCAAGATGACCACCTCTGAATAATAATCCTTGATAACCCTTTCTCTAAAGATTGACCGGGGAATGTTAGAAAGATTCAGTAGTTCATGGCTTGGGGTGAGATGGAGGTGGGTCAGCTCGACCTGCCACACTCTTGCCTCCTGAGTCACTTTATGAACATTAATAACTAAGGTTCTCCTTTTTGTCAATGGTTATTAGCCATCGAATTCGCAATTTTATTCCTTGACCTCCTAGTGTGGGTGAAGGAGATTTTCATCCCAGCCTTAGCTTGATCAATCCAAGCTATCTTATTATTGATCAATGATCATTGATAACCAATCGCTTTCGGAAGCTTTGCCTAGTAGAATATCAATGTGTAATTTGGAGTCCCCTTCAAGTTCTTTTGCATCGATACCATTCCTAATGCAATGTTCAATCCCTTCCATTAAAGATTCAATCTGAGCTTTATAGTTGCCTTGCTAATGAATTTAATAAAAATGTAGAGGATTCTTTGCTTTTTGTTTCTTTGGGCTTAGCCAGCTCCTGCCGAGTCAAGATCATCTCAGGTCACTCTGTCAAAGTTAAGTTTAAGCCATTAATCCTTGGGAAAGATCCAAGTCACTTGAGGATTTGGATTATCCTTTATTTGTTGTTCAATAGTACTACACAAGAAAATCATTGGCTATAGTAATATGTACAAGTTTCTTCCAAGTATACCATAGTTATCAGAACCAATTGGTTCGGTTATGCACTGACCGGTTTGGACCATTTTGACCCAAAACTAGCCTGGACCAGCCCTCCGAACCAGTTTTGAACAGGGTTCATACCCAAACTGGTGGCTTTGTATGGACCCAAGCCGCATGCCAATAAATCATGACCCCTAAAATCACACACGAAAAAGAAAAGGTCAGGCCCTTTCTAAACCTTAACGTAACTCTATTTAAAGACACCCCCTCTATTTCCCTCACACCCTTTCACTTTGCTTAACGGTTGGGGCAATTCGGATCTTGAGCTAGACATGTAATGCATATGGGTGTGAGTGCAACTAGAGTGTGTTTAAGTGTATACACAAAAAGAAGAAAAACCGTTTGGAACAACAACAGCTGAATGGTTTACTCTTCGTGCAGTATAACCTTTGGTTGCGATGCAAACAGTAGCTGAACAGCACACCATTCAGATCCCATAATATTGGAGGATATTGACCCCACTTTAGATTGGATAGTGGAGAGTCAACGAGCAACGTTTTCAGAGGATGACTTCAGCTGGATGGCCTTGGAGCCACTTCCACCACTAGAAGTTCTGAACATTGGTGCTGTGCCTGGACCATTGAGTAAAGACAGCAATGATACCCATGCGCAGAATGTTGTAGAGGATCTTGATCTAGGGGATGATTACGAGGGTATGTAATGATTTTTGGACTTTAGAGGCTATTTAGAGCTCAATGCTTATGTATTATTTTTCAGAACTTCAATTATATGTATTTTAAAACTTATATGTTGATATTTTAAAACTTATATGTCAATATCATTTTGTTATTTTCACCTTAGCATGCTATATATGAACAAACTTTGCATATTTAGTATTTAATGGTTTGGATTTAGATGACGTTGATGTTGTGCATATATCGATAAACTTTGCATATTTGCTGTTTAATGGTTTGGATGACATTAATGTGTATATATCAACAAACTTTGCATATTTGCTGTTTAATGGTTTGGATTTCGATTATATATATATATATATTGTGAATACTTTATTATTTTTTATTTGACTGGTCTCTCTACCTGGTTTTTCTTCCGTTTACATTCTGGTTCATAATTTTGGGACATACGGTTCTGGTTTTGATAACTCTGGAACATACACATTGATTGGTATACCTGGTTTTGATTGGTTTTCCCTTGTATTCTTTTGTTTCTCATTGGTTGGGCTGTTAGTTCATTGATTATTTGATTAGTATTATGCCAGGGAAATAAGGTTACGGAGGTGTCCAACAACCCACATTTTCAATTTCCAACTTCTGTTGTTTTTGTAATTGAAATCTCTATGACAATTAAACAATTTCAAGTGTGGTTTATGCTTGACTTTTTTCGAGTTTCCCTCTCAGCATTCACGCAAGTATCGTGTAGTTTTTACATGATATTTTTAATTCTATCCTGGGATTCTGTTTCATTCTTATTATAATCACATTAACAATTTGAATTAAGATTTAGTGAAATGTTTCTCTGCACATTGCACACTGTATTGCTATTGTATTCTCTGTGTTAATGCAGGACTTGTATTTGCATATACCCGTCCAAGTAGTATGTCATATTACAAAACAGTGTTTTACCAATCTTGTGTTTTTGGTTTTTAAATGGTACCAGATTAAGAGCTTTGATCATATAGCAAATATTTTTGACAATTGACTTGGCTGTTTATGAATTATATTCAGTGCTTCTTAAYATGCASGCTTGCTTTTTTTCAAGCTTATTTTGATGCAGCTTTACATATCCTTAGTAATGTTGATTATTGGATTGCCGTATTTTCTATGACAGATACTCTATCTGTACTCTGGTAGTCATCCTGGCATATTTATGCCATAGTATTTAGTTTCAAAAAACTAGAATTCCCCTGCWATTGCATAGTCTTTACCTATAATCTTGTCCAGATACTTMAGATACTCTTCAGCATAATTCCCAAGCTATACTATGCCCTTCTAACGGATTCTTGGACTTCTCAGCATATTCATAGAGGTTCTATACATCATATTCCACAATATACAATTTATGGAATTGGAAAATTTCTTGCTGGTTCTTCCTATACAGGTGTAATTCACTGGAGCTTTGTTTACATTCATTTCTAGAGTTTGTGTTACTTCTTTGTTTTACTATCTCAACTAGGACAGGGTCGTTTTTGTCCAAGTTATGCCTATGTTGTGCTCTTTCAGTGTAGATGAGGACTTCCGGAGCTTCTTGCTTCATGGTTCCAAGTCTCTAGTCCTGGGATTTGATTTTGTTGTAAAAATGGCTTCCTCTCATCTTAAATGTTATTCAATCCAGCTGGTACATTTTTTTTTTTTTTTCTTAAAAGCGAAACCTTCTGGATTTTAGTGAGTACCTCTAATGGGTTGACCTATTGCTTCGAATCTGCTTATTGATATTGTGCTTTCTCTTGACAGGTTACCATTGTGAGGCTTGTGTGTTGGTAAAGTTGAGGAGGCATGTATAAGCCCTCATGTAACACACCCACCCTTATGAAGAAGTTACTTTGGTGTAAGCCGCTAAATTTTTGAGTCTTGCCACAACAGCACGCGCCAAAGCGCAAGCCCCCTCCACGTGACTMCTACTCGTGACCCTTGGCGTGACCACATACTTAACCCAAAAAGGGGTGCGTCGCGATTTCGCGAGTCGGGGTTTCACGGTGTAAGGCACCCTTGCTCCTCCAAGTCCCGAAATCCCGAAAGGGGCTAACGGTCTCTAGCTCCTCCCTTTGAATCCTCCCGTGGTGACCCTCGGCTTTGACCTAGGGCTCAACCTCTGAGCGCATTGGGATTTCGCGTATCGGGGGTTCACGATGAAAGACTCTTCCCCTCGCCGATAGCTGAAATCGCGATATCCCTTCTCCACGGATCAACAGTCTTGATCCTTTCCACGATCAACGGTCTTGATCGCGTCGGGATTTCGCATATCGGGGGTTCACGATACAAGGCTCTTCCCCTCGTCGATAGTCGAAATCGTGATATCCCTTCTCCACGGATCAACGGTCCCAATCCTTTCCACGATCAACGATCCTGATCGCGTTGGGATTTCGCGTATCGCGACTTTCGAGTTGTTTCCTTCACCCTTCCGGGTCCCGAAATGTCGAAATCTCGTGTTTCCAAATCAACGCTCACGCTCCTCGTACTAACCCACTTGTGTCAGATCGACGGTCAAGGAGGGTCCCGACAGATCTTTGGATCTACGATCCGTTTTCATCGCTACTTGCGAAGAATGAAGGAGTCGAGGCGTTAACACCTGTGCTCCCTCTTCGAATCTAACGGTCGTGATAGGTCTCGAATCCTTTCGAAAGGATCTCGTCCGTCCGTCTTCCAAACGAAAGGATGTTCCCTTTCGATATTCGAAACTCGTTATCCTTTTAAAACTTAGGCAAAGAAATTCGACCCCTTGGAGCTTCAAGCTCCCAAGGTGCCGAGACCTTCGAGATTAACTCCTCCTTGCACGGGATCCCCAGACCCAGGTCACATGAACCCTCAGATGGTTCGTGGGTAATTATCCCTATTCTCAGTCGAGTTTCTGGATAAGGGTTCGGGGATGGTTCAAAGTCCCTTAAGCTACTGGCCTGAATGAAGTGCCTTTCTATTTCACCGAACTATGAGCTCTGAAACAGGGGTAAAGTAAACTCGTGAGTTTACTGTAACGGTAGCCCTATCAAGGAACTCACTCCGACTCTGGGATGTGCGGTAATTCCTCGGGAAAGGTATTTTCGAGAAATTAAACTAGAACATAACGAGAATCAAGCAAATGGGACAATTCTCAAGGGGATGGACTCTTATTATGGAATTATTCATTCTATACAGAAACCGATTATGGACATATAAATATAAACGTGCATCCATTATTTCCATTCCAAAACACAAGGCAATCACTTCTATACAAAAACCATTTATGAGCGTATAGACACGAGCATGCATCCATGATTTTCAATTCAAAATACAAGGCATAAAACACTTATCATAACCACGAGGTGCGATGCGACTGCTGAGAGGGGTGCTTGTTTCCACCCAACCATAGGCTCAGTCACTCCCATTGGATTTATCACTAACCACCCCCGAGCTTAGGCCACGACGCTTGGAGATGCAATCTCTTACTCCTAGCTCAACGTAAGTTAGGGACGGAGGTTACTCTCCTTCTCCCTATACAGAAATGGACGAGGACAAAGGTTACTCTCCTTCTCCGTATACAGGAATGGACGAGGACGAAGGTTACTCTCCTTCTCCCTATACAGGAATGGACGAGGACGAAGGTTACTCTCCTTCTCCTGACTCAGTCTCCATTCCCTGTGATCAGAACTTGTTTTTCGCTTTCGATCCTTCCTCAGACTCTAGAGTTTTTCGCACCTTGTCCCTGCATTTACGCTCGCTCTCCTCTGTCCACCTCCGCTTCCTTTCTTGCCTCCCTTAGCAAGATTGTGCGTGGCTCGAATCCCCCCGTCTGTGGTTAGGTCCGAAAGCCCTGCCGATGGGCAGTCTGCCCCATCCCTCATTAACTCTTGAGGGAGGGTCTTACCACCTACCAGCATGACGAGAATTCATTCCTGGTCAGAGGGTTGTTCTGATCTGAGCAAATCCATTTCAACATGGTATTGTTTTGGGGGAAGTTAACGTAACTCTTCCGAGTCCCTTCCATTGCCTTTCCATTAGCAATCGTGGTCTCCCTTAGCACATCCCCTTCTCAGCAGTCATACAACATGTTTCCATTATCTATTAAAATAACAAGAATTACATTCATTGACCTTTATACAAAGGTCCACCAAATCAAACATTCACACTTTTAAGTTTGCCATAGTTCCTCGGTCCATATAGTTATATTTACAGACTGGGGGGAAACAGGGTGTTACAATTCCTTCCCCCTTAAAGGAATCATTGTCCTCGATGTTCTATCTATCAACATGATATGTATGTACAAAAATAAACAAAATCGGATATGCCTGTCTCATGGCATCCTCCATTTCCCACGTAGCCTCATTTGGGCCAAAGTGTTTCCACTGCACCTTGACCTGTGCAATGGTTCGGTTCCTGAGTGAGGTTTCTTTCCTATCTAATATGCATTGGGGTTCTGGCAGGAATTCTCCTTTCAGCTCCACCTGGATCACATACCAGTCAATTATATGATTAACATCGTGTACATATTTCTTCAATAATGAAACATGAAAAACATTATGTGCCTTTACAGTGGGAGGAAGTGCTAGCCTATAGGCTACGGGTTCCACTCTATCTAAGACTTCAAAAGGTCCACAATACCGAGGTGCCAACTTGGCACATGCTCCCATTCTCAGGGAACTCTTCCTGGGTCTAACTCTATGATAGACATGGTCTCTGGTCTTGAACTCTCCGGAAGTTCTCTTTCTGTCGACGTAACTTTTCTGTCTATGCTGAGCATTCTTTAGATTTTGTCTTATCTGCACCACTTGCTGTTCCATTTCTTTCAGCATGTCGGGTCCGATTGTAATTTTGTCCACTGGATTACTCCAACTGATTGGGATCTTGCACTGTCTACCATAGAGGACTTCAAAAGGGCTCATTTTCAAGGATTCCTGATAATCGTTGTTGTAAGCAAACTCTACCAATGGTAGGCAGTCTTCCCACTTCTTAGGCTGATGCATTACATGCATCCTTAGCATGTCCTCTACTATTTGGTTTACTCTTTCTGCCTGTCCATCAATTTGGGGGCGATAAGCCGTGCTGAATAGTAATTTCGTCTCCAAACCGACCATTAGGGATTTCCAAAAGTTTGAAGTGAACTTGGTATCTCGATCAGATACAATTTCCTTGGGCATGCCATGTAGTCTAAATATCACCTTCATGAAGACGTTGGCAATATCTATGGCCTTGCAAATCGATTTGACAGGAATGAAATGAGCAGACTTACTCAGTTTGTCCACCACAACCATGATGACATCGTTTTGCTTGGTCGACTTTGGTAATCCGACGATGAGATCCATGGAGTGTTAGATAATCCAAAATACAATTATCATAGTTTATAAAGTTAGAATAAAAAGATTATTAATTTAGAATATTAAATTAATAATCTAGAATATTTGTTAAATAAATGTAGAACTTTAGAGATACATTATTGCTGTAAAAGATATGACTCTAGAAAAGTGTCGTATCTTAGGCTCTAAATTAGGAGATTTGTTTTAAGATGGTTAAGATAGCATTTATTGTAAATGGACACTTGTTTATTTAATAAGTGATCCATATCTTGAGTTTGTTAGGACTTTGAGCTTATATATAACTCATTGCAAGAGTATTGAGTTGTTGGATGTAAACTCTTGCATTGTATCTTATGTGATTTCTTTTCCTATTAATAAAATTGTGTGTCTGAGGACACTTCGGCCATTATTGTGGTATCAGAGCTCTAGTAATGCTGCTGAACTGAAGAAGAGATTCGCTGATCGGCGGAAGAGATCTCTGCGTTGCAGACCAAGGAAAGCCGGCGCATACTCTGTCAGTAAATCGGTCAGTTATTGATCAAATTTAAAAAAAAAAGGGAAAAGAAATTGTTGATTTCAGTTTTCAGTCATTAGACTCAGGAAAATTGTTTCTGGCATAGTAATTCTTTTGTTTTTAAAAGAACGCATTACTGTCTCTAGCTCCTTTATAGTGATACATCTGTCTCCATCCTTGTCAAACAAGCTGAAAGTCTCCTTGAACTCAGAAATCTGCTCCTCTGTAAGCCTATTCATCATTTTCACAAATTGTCAGCCTGCACATTTTCGCATTTGATCTCTGCTTCCAAATCGCTAGTTTCAGATCACTGTATTCGCTGGTTCCAGATCTGTTCTCTTGAATATTGACTGTTGTGGGATGAATACCAGAAATGTAATATAAGGATCAAGAACGTATGTAACACGATCAGATTAGAGACCCACTGGCTGATCGTTGCAAGGAAGGTGGAATATCTCCATCGTATCTCCTTCCCGCGGGCTGTAAATTTGATGGCACTCTATGATATTGCAAATTCAGTCACTGAAGTATGAGACAGATGCAAATCATTTTGTATTCGTTGAGTCTCTTCAACATGCTCTTTAACACACCTCCACACATGCTCTCTTAGCAGCAAAAAGAAATCCGCAACATTGAAATCTTCACACATGTAGGTGACAGCCCACACCTGTTTAAGATCCGGCCATTAAATCGCGTGCAAGATCCGACCATTAAATCGCGTGTAGAGATCCAGCCATTAAAAAGCGTACAAGATCTGTGTGTAGCTGGTGCAAGATTCGAGAAACTGTCGTGATGTTTTTTCAATTTGCTGTGTGCAAAGATTGAGTCTGATGATAGATTTGTTGATTAAATTCGGCCATTAAAAAGCCAGAGATCCGTGTTGAATAGTGCAGATTAGTGCCAGATCCGCGTGCCTTCAACCATTGATAAAAACACGTGCATGTTTGCTGTGTTTGATAAAATCGATTTGTGTTTCTAATTGGTTGTGCAGTTAATTGCTGGAGCGAATTTATTTTCTGCTAGATCTGACTTAAAAACGCGTGCCAGATCCGTTACCCTCCAACCTGCCTTTGTTGTGAGTGGGTTAAAATGTTCAGAGTTTGTATGCACGAATTCGACACTCCAGCAAGAATCTGTGGTTGAGTTCGTGTGCGCGCGAATCAAGTCGTGTGAAGCTGGTGCAAGAAACACTTCAGATCTGCATCAAATTCGTGTTGATTCTGTTTCAGCATGTACATCTCATCCATTAGCGATTGAAAATAATACCTTCAAGTGAAGGCTCCAGATGGAAAGTTTCATTTTCTCCAGCGGGTTTTGGTACAAGTAACTATTCAATATTGAGATTATATGAATGTATATAATGAGTTCATGTTTTGTGAGCTGGTGAAAATCTTTTGACAATAATTTTGGTCTAGTGAGAAGTAGCCAACTGGAGAGCATAAAGAATGCTAAAAAGGGCTTCATGTTTGGAAGTTCAAATTACTTGAGTTGATATTGTAAAGGCCACGGGTAAGCAAAATGTTCAGATTTGTGCAGAGTTTGTGTAGACAAAGAAGGAGCGATCGATAAAAGAGCAGCCAAATATTTTTGGGTAATCAATATTTTGTAACTCAAAGTATTTTTACTTTGAAGGGGGGCGATTTTCGTTTTGCAAGAGTTTCGAAGAAAGATTTGTTTTGTAAAAGTGTAAAATTTTCAAAGTTTCTTGGAAATTTGACTGGAGCCAAGTACAAAGCTCAATCATTTTTTCCTTTTTTTTTTAACGACTATACGAGGGTCAAGGCCAAGCCCCGATAGATCGTTTTTGGTGTGATGCGTTTGGTGTGTTGTTCATCTTCCTTGGCATGATTATTTTTGGTGCGTACATTCACTACAGTCCAAATGTCAAAGTTAATTAATTTATTCTCCGACTCAGATAAACTTGAAGGCACAAAATCTTATAAAACATGGAAACGACTCATTGAAAATACTCTCATTTACAATGAACTTTGGCGTGATATCTGTAATGAAGATACTAAGCCCACTAAGCCGACAGATGCAACGACATTAGCAAAATGGGAAGTTAAAAATGCCAAAGCATTAGCACTTATTAAAGCTTCAGTTAATGATGAAATGTATGTGCATATTGAAAATATGACTGATGCGTGGTCTGCCTTGAAAGTGTATAAAGATTTATTTGATACTCAGCCTAAATCCAAGAAAGTTGATCTTCAATTAAAGTTACTTCAACAAAAATTGACTGAAGGCGGTGATGTCCATGAATATATTTCCTGACTTAAAAACATTAAGCATGAAATATTAAATGCGGGATTTCAAGCAGTGGATGATAGTTTTATGACTACAATTTTAATAGCTGGATTACCTTCTTCTTATACACATTTTTTAGAGACTTTACAAGTCACTGGTAAGTTAGACAAACTTACATTTGATGAATTAAGTGAACTATTGTCTCAACATAATAAAACTTTTGGAAAGAAAAACAAAGTTGGCGAAGATGTTTTTCTCTTAGAAGCAAGCACAAGTAAGCCTTCCAGTGACAGTCATAGCAACAGAGGAAGAGGAAATTTTGTACAAAGTCGTGGAAGAGGCCAACATAGAGACAATAGTCAAGGCAGAGGCAACAGTCAAGGAAGAGGGTATTTTCAAGGAAGAGGAAACAATCAAGGCAGAGGATATTTTCAAGGAAGAGGAAATAGTCAAGGCAGAGGTTCTTTTCAAAACAACAATCAAGGCAGAGGACAGACTCAGTCCAGAAATCAAAGCAGGGGCAGAGGACAGAATTTTGGAGGACAGAATTTCGGCAGAGGGAGAGACTTCAGTCAAATTTTTTGCAGAAGGTGTAACAAAGTCGGTCATTATGCAGAAGATTGTCGCACTTCCATTGACAAAATCGCCAAGTTTCAACAAAACACAACACAATTTGCTAATGATCGACATGATGATGATTCAGAATATGTGTTTACCTCATCTTCAACATTACAGATTTCAAATGACTTTCAAAGTGATTATGAAGATGCTTGGATTTTAGATTCAGGGGCCTCTCAACACATGACTTTCAGATGTGACTTCTTTTGGGATTTTAAAGAATGTCATCTTAATCCTGTTTTTCTTGCAGATCATACTCAACATACTCCTTATGGAAAAGGAGTTGTTAAAGTTTATTTACCTGATATTGGAGAACGACTAATTTCAAATGTATGGTATGTACCCACTTTCAAAAAGAATTTGTTGTCTTT
>JASDQU010251477.1:3400-16282 GCA_032191745.1 Picea mariana
AGGGTTACGAGGGATACTCAGGGGAGGCGAGTGTCCCATGGTCAAATTTTATGTATTGAAAATTTTGACCTCAAAACGTGTAAAATGAAAGAGAGCATGATGGGGCGGTTCAATGGTCAGTTTGTATATTTGTAGAATTTCGGGAAAGTGGCTAAGTATGAAATAGGGAAATGGTCGATCAGAATCGTTTTCGGAAACGAAGATTGAATATTTCGTGAACAGACCAACCCAACGGCGCGCAACTGACATTCCATGATGTTTGAAATTAACACTTGGAAGGGATAATATAACCATCCAAAAATTTTGGTTTTATGCGTATTAATGAGAGATTTCCTCAAATCCTAGTTTAACATTAACACTTGATAATTGTATACTTAGAAATAATATCTTATATATAATTAGTAATTTCTAATTGCAAAAGGGTGCGAGCATAGGAAACAACGATTAGGAATTGGATATTTCTTGAACCCACCAACCCGACGATCCACGAAAGAAATTCGAAGAAATGGTGAAGTATGGAAAGCGGATGGACGTGCTTCAAAATGGGGTGACAATAGTTCCATAGGAGACGTGAGGACCCGACGGTCAAATTGTATGTCTCAGAAGTTTTCAGTGAAAAATGTACTATATATATATATATATTTTTATTATAGACAAGTGCCAAGGTCACGGAGACAAGGGAGAGCAAGGAATGAATGGCAAGGTCTGAAAAGAAGTCGGATGGGATTCAAAATAAGGTTACGGGGGATACTCAGGAGAGGCGAGTGTCCCACAGTCAAATTTTATGTATTGATTTTTTTTACTGCAAAACGAGTAAAACGAAAGAGATCATGATGGGGTAGTTCAACGATCGGTTTGTATATTTGCGGAATTCCGAGAAAGTGGCTAAGTATGGAATAGGGAAATGGTCGGTCAGACTCATTTTCAGAATCGAGGATTGAATATTTTGTGAATGGACCAACCCAACGACGCACAAATGACATTCCATGATGTTTGAGATTAACAGCTGGAAGGGATAATATAACCATTCAGAAATTTTGGTTTTATGCATATTAATGGGAGATTTCCTCAAATCCTGGTTTAACGTTAACACTTTCTAATTGCATACTTAGAAATAAGATCTTATATATAATTGCTAATTGCTAATTGCAAAAGGGCACGGTCACATGAAACAACGATTAGGAATTGGATATTTATTGAAGTCACCAAGCCGATGATCCGTGAAAGAAATTCGAATAAATGGAAAAGTGTGGAAAGTGGACAGACGGGCTTCAAAATGGGGTGACAATAGTTCCACAAAATACGTGAGGACCTAGCGGTTAAATTGTATGTCTCATAAGTTTTCAGTGCAAAATGTGTACCATAGAAGAGGGCATGATAGGTAGACTATAATACAGAAGACAATATGATATGAGTCCGATTGTAAATTTGTATATCGTGGAAGTCACGGTACTGTTCGCAGGTCATGGAAAATTAGAAGTCCAATATAGAGCCCGCCTACTGAGAATCTGCGGTCATAGAAGTGACTGGATATGGAATGGGGAAGCGGTCGGTTGGTGTCGCGATATAAGAGCACGAGTGCAAACATGAACCCGCAAGTCCACCTACCCGCGCAGCGAGACATTTTCAAAAAAACGAATAAGTGACGAGAAAGATAAAGTTCAGGGAAAAGAGAAACATATATTTGGCTAGACATAGAAGACAAAAAAGAAGGGCTAATATATTCATATCTGTAATAGATGTCCCATTTCCTGCCAAGATATATACTTGGAAAGAAGTGTGAAGGTGGCTGGCATACAAAACAACGACTAGGAATATGATCTGCGAGTTTACTTGGTTCTTGGTTCTATGCTTCGCCTTTCAATTTGTATATCGTGGAACTTCAAGTGTTGTTTGCAGGACACAGAACAATATAATTGCAATTTTTTAGCCAACCAACTCGCAAGTACACCTGTCAATTTGTATAGTGTGGAACTTTGGGTGTTGTTTGTAGGACACAAAAATATAGAGGACATGATTTTCCCTTTACTATAACCTCTGTGACGCAAATGTAGTATGTGGCTCGTTTTAGCACTTTTCCAGCCATAAAAAATCACAATCTTGAGCTCGCAAGCCCTAGAGTCTGTCTGTCAATTTGTATATCGCAGAACTCTGAGTGCTATTTGGAGGACACGTAACAATAGAAGTGTAATGTTGAGCTAGCCAACGCGCAAGTATGCTTGTCAATTTGTATATCACGGAACTCTGGGTGCTACTTGTAGGACACAGAACAATAGAGGCCAAATTTTGAGCCCACTAGCCCGAGAACCCGCGATCCAAAAAGTGGCCAAGTATGGAATGAGGGAGCCGTACGTGAGGGAACCCTTGTTAGCCTATTTTGAAATATGTGGCAGAGGTTTGGGTGTTTTTTGTAGGTGACGAAACAATGGAATTTCAATATAGAGCCCAGGTGTCCGAGAATTCACGATATGAAAAGTGTTTAGGCATCGAATGGCTACTGGTTGGTCGGAGTGTGGCTCGTTTTAACACTTTTCCATCCATAAACAATTGCAATCTTGAGCCCGCCATCCTTGGAGTCCATCTGTTAATTTGTATATCGCAGAACTACGAGTGTTGTTTGGAGGACACAAAACAATAGAAGTGCAATGTTGGGCTAGCCAGCGCGCAATTCTGCCTGTCAATTTGTATATCGCGAAACTCTGGGTGCTACTTGTATGACACTGAACAATAGAGGCCCAATTTTGAGCCTACCAGCCCGAGAAATCGCGATCCAAAAAGTGGCCAAGTATGAAATGAGGGAGTCGTACATGAGGGAACCCTTTTCAACATATTTTGAAACCCATGGCGGAGGTCTGGGTACTTTTTGTAGGCGAAGAAACAATGTAATTTCAATATAGAGCCCAGGTGTCCAGGAATTCACGATCTGAAAAGTGCCTAGGCATCGAATGGCTACTGGTTGGTCGGAGTTGCATTTTCAGAAAAATGACTAAGTAAAGAGAAAGAGAGAGTAGAGGGGAAAAAGAAACAATAATTTGGTCAAGTATAGAAGAGGGAAGAGAAGGTCCAATATATTCAAATCTACAATAGATATTCCATTTCTTGTCAAGATATTTTTTGTGTGTTGCTAGATAAGTTGTATACATATTGCATATACTTGGAAAGAAATCCGAAGGTAGCGGGCATAGGAAACAACATCTAGAAATTTGAAATTTCCTAAACCCGCGAACTCGATCATCCGCCAAAGAGATGTCAAGAAATTGTCAAGTGTGGAAAGCGGTCGGAAGGGCTTCAAAATAGGGTGACGGATTCTTGAGGAGCCATAAGGCCTCGAGTGTCAAATTGCATATATTAGAACAATTTGGTTTAAAATGTGTAACACCGAGGAGGAGATGATGTGGTAGTCCAGAAGTAAATCTGCATATCGCAGAAGCCAGAGTGCTATTTGCAGGTCACAAAATAACGAAAACTTCAATTTAGACAAAGGGGAAGCGCTCGATCGAAACGCGTGAATCCGCTAACCTGCGCAGCAAGGCATTTTCAGAAAAAAACGATTAAGTAACTAGAAAGAGAAACTACAGAGGATAAAAGAGTGGGAAAATAGAAAGGTGGAGGGAAATTTTCATAAGCGCGAATTGGTTTCAAACAAGCCCCATTGTTGCAAAACCATCATTTTCTAGTAATTGTCAGCAAATGCTTTGTTGAAGACTAGATTTTATTGCAACTTGTGGGTGTTAGTGTGTTCTTGATACATTCTTCCACGACTGTAACATATTAACTTAAGTATTAAACTTATTGCATTATGGGTTGTTAGAATTAAATATTAATAATTGCATGTCTATAAACAAGAATGACGATCTTTCTGCAACATTGTGATTTGGTATTTCTATGTTCTATCTGCATTACAAATAGAATTGAACGTTGGTTTGAAACTGTGTGTAATTCATTTTTTGTTTGCATAAAATCCTGATGGATCAACAGAGTACATTGTCATATAATTGTTAGATGCTCCATTTTAGAACAAATTACCTAAGAACATACAATATCAAATAACTATGAGACTACCAAACCATGCCAATGAGAAGAGGTGTTAAATCCATAAAAGAAGCAACAACCAAGATGCCAAGGCAAAATTTTTTAATAGAAAATCCATTTATAAAAATAAAGAAAACACTGAGCACTATACATCTATCCTTAGAAATTGGACCTAGTTCTTTGGACCAAAACATTGAACATATCTTCCACAAACACAGGCATGAGATCTACAACATGCAGGAGCCATCGAGATGCTCCTCAACATGCATACAAAACTAATTATCATGCCTTTGTTTTAGGAAATCCTTGCATTTTTCTCCTTGATGGATCATCCTGTGGTAAAATTGATAGTTCTCAGAAGCTTCTTGTGAGGAAGAAGATGGAAAACATTGCAGGGAAAATGGAATAGTCGTTAACTGAAAGTTAGGACACACAAAGAAACCACCTCTCCACAGTCGAAAAACTTCAGGGACACAGGTTTCATGTGAAATTCCAGAGGCCCAAATTAGTCCATTTTGGGTGGAAGGAGATGACTAGTAGAAATATATCTTGCACCAGTGGGGGTTCTGGTCCTCATTCCCGAAGATGTTAATTGTATATCCAGACTACAAGACAATAGCCCCACAATTGAATAGTTTTTTGGCTTGAAATATATCTCTGGGAGAATCAACATATCATTTCCTTACAGTGAAAGCCTTCCGCCCATAACAGACTAATTTGGACCTTTTAAATTCCTACTTTCAAGTTGCAAAGCGACTATTGTGTCCAACGTCAGTTTCTTTTCTGAAACTCCTTCTTTTGGTGTTGTGAGGACCGCCATCACTGAGCCGAGAAGTTCCGCCCATTATGGTTGATTTCAATTTGGGTGCAGGAGTGGGAATAGTCTCTGCATTGCCATCATCCATTGTCATATCATCGTCCATCAGATCATCTTCTTCTGCCTCAGAATCCATGGCATCAACCTCTGCGCCAGCCATCAATGCAACTGGGCAGGTTCTCTGAGCAGACAGGGTTTTCTTGGAATTCTTTGGCTTGAAATATATCTCTCAGTGTACCAAGGGACCATCTCCTTTTTTTCTCCTGGGCCAAGGGAGATGAGTAGTAAGAATATGCCCTGGAATACTGGAACCTCTAGCCATCATGCCTGAATGTGTTTACTGTATCTGGATAGAACTGCTAGCACAAGTTAATGAGAATTTCTGTTTGCTCCAAACGATGTTTGAAATGAAAATTGGGGAGGGATAATATAACCCTCCGTAAATCCTGGTTTAATGCGTACCAATGGAATATCTCCTCGAGCCTTTTGTTGATCAATGACAATCTCCAGGGTTCGTGCGTAATGAGTTGTTACCATTAAAGCTCACTAATTGCATATTTAGAAAAAAGTGCGAAGGTGGAAGTGACGACGAAGAGAGATTAAGAATTAGATATTTCTTAAAGGCGCCAACCGACCGACGCATGAAAGAGATTGCATCATGTTTGAAATGAATACTTGGAAAGGATAACACTCTTCTCCACAAATATTGGTTTAATTCGTAGTAATGACAAATCTTCTTCGACCTTCTACACATTAATGACAATCTTAATGGTTCCTACACGATGATCTACTAGCATTAAAGCTTAATAATTGCATATCTGGAAATAAGAACAATGGTAGTGGTGATGGCTAAGAGCGACCAAGCATTGTACATTTCGTCTACACGCCAACCCGCAAAACAGATTCCAAGAAATGCCCAAGTATGGAAAGTGGTCGAGTGGGTTACAAAAAAAAGGGTCACAAGATATACCTAGGAGACGTGAGGGGTGAATGGGTCAAATTATATCTTAGTGACAAATTTCGGCTGTCAATTTGTATATTGTGGAATTTTGGGTGTTGTTTGTGCGTAGGGGAATAGTGGAAGCGCAATGTGGAGAGGGCAATTTGGATATTTCAGAACTTCAGGTGTTGTATATAAAAGAATGAGACATTTAGAAAAAGGACCAAGTAAACAAAAAGTGAAAGCATACGAGATGAGGGGGAATTTGTTTGCTAATTTATAAATCGCGGAAGTCCGGGTGCTATTTGCAGGCGGAGGAACAATGGAAACGCAATGTTGAACCCGCTTATGCGGGAACCTGTGATTCAAAAAAATTGTTCAATATGAAATAGAGAAGTAGTCAGTCGAGCTGGTGATACAAAGTAACAATGGAAATATGAAGACGTGAATCCGCCAAATCCCGCACCTAGACGTTTTTCAAAAAATGAGTAAGTAAAGAAAGGGAAAGAAGAGGGCAAAAGAGAAAGCAGATGGCTATTTTCAGAAGCGGAAATTGCTGTAAGAAAGCACCATTGATGGTCTTAAAAGTAACTATGGAGTGCATTAAACATGTTAACAGGTTCTTCAATCAAGGAATAGATACAACGAACGATGTTTATAGTTTCAAGGATCGGTTTGTATAAGAGAAGCGTCGAAAAGTTACAAGAAAATCAATTTTTGGATGTTTAAGTAAAGTTTTTGTACTGTTAGCTTCACGACAAGTATAACAACGACGAATTTGAATTTTAATGTTCTCTCGTTCATATGATTGTTCCATTAGACTTCGCATAGTATATGTATTTTTATTTCAATTTTTTTGCTAATTTGTAGATCGCGGAAGTATGGGTGTTGTTTGCAGGCGACGGAACAATGGAAATGCAATGTAGAACCCGCCTATCTGGTAAACTGCCTATTCAGAAACCTGCGAGCCAAAAATTTGTACAATATGAAACAGGGAAGCGGTTGGTCGGGCTGGTGATATAAAAGTAAGTGAAATCTGAAGATGTGAATCCACCAACTTCCGCACCTAGAAATTTTTCGAAAAATGAGTAATACATACTAAATATATACTTTACATGAGATTTTATAGAGCATGTACGGATCCCACATTCCATACTTAGCCACTTTTTGGATTGCAAGTTCTTGGGCTGGTGGGCTCAAAATTGGGCCTCTATTGTTCAGTGTCCTACAAATAGCATCCAGAGTTCCGCGATATACAAATTCATAGGAGGAGTTGTGGGATGGTTGACTCAAAATTGCACTTCTGTTGTTTTGTTTCCTCCAAACAACACTTGAAGTTCCGCAATATACAAATTGACAAAGGGACTCCAGTGTCGGCGGGCTCAAAATTGTGATTGTTTACGAATGGTGATCCCTATCAACTATATAACATTATCTAAAAAAATTATTTTCAATACTAAATTATTAATATTAAATATTGATATTGTACAATTTAATTACATAAAATTATTAAAGGATGCTAAATATATTATTTAAAAGAAAAACCCACCTATTCAAAAACTCATGATCCAAAAAGTTTGCACAATATGAAACAGGGAAGTAGTCAGTCGGGCTGGTAATATAAAAGTAAGTGGAAATCTGAACACGTGTATCTGCCAACTTCCGCACCTAGAAATTTTTCGAGAAACGAGTAGTACATACTAAATATGTACTTTTATAAAGTATGGACATGAGATTTTATAGATCATGTACAGATCCCTCATTCCATTCTTAGCCACTTTTTGGATCGCAGGTTCTCGGGCTGGCGGGCTCAAAATTGGGCCTCTATTGTTTTGTTTCCTACAAATAGCACCCATATTTCTGCGATATACAAATTGATAGGTGGAATTGCGGGATGGCTAGCTCAACATTGCACTTCTATTGTTCTGTGTCCTCTAAACAACACTTAGAGTTCCGCGATATACAAATTGACAGGCGGACTCCAGGACTGGTGGGCTCAAGATTGTGATTGTTTACGGATGGTCATCCCTATCAACTATCTAACATTATCTAAAAACATTATTTTCAAATACTAAATTATTAATATTAAATATTGATATTGTACAATTTAATTACATAAAATTATTAAAGGATGTTAAATCTTTTATTTAAAAAAAATGAAGGAAAAAAAATAAAGTTTTTTAAAATTCTATCACCACAAGTATAACAACGACCAATTTGAATTTTAAGGGCCTCTTGTTGATATGATAACACCATTGGACTTCACACAATATATATTTGTTTATTTCAAATTATTCCAGGAGATTAATTTTACCAAGTTCATCGATCAAGGAAAAGTGCTAAAACAAGCCACATACTACATTTGTGTCACAACGCTATACAAATTGACAGGAGGACTTGGGGCTAGCTAGCTAAAAAATTGCAATTCTATTGTTTAGTGTCCTCCAAATAACACTCGGAGTTCCACGATATACAAATTGTCAAATCAAGCATACAAACAAGAACCAAGTATCTAGGTGTTGAAGAAATATTGCAGAGACACACTGCAAAATTCTTACTGGGAGATGCAAGAAAACATCAAATAACATCGATTACATTTGTAATTAGATTCTCAAGTACTCGAGTCCGACGAACATTCATCTGGGTGTTGAAGAAATATTACAGAGACACATGATATATTTTCGTTTCCTGCTAAAGCTTGATATATATATATATATATATTTTTTTTTTCTTCTTTAGCAGATATTCAATATTGCATTGTCCTTGTTTAAGGTAAATTTGTTGTGTATCCTAAATTCGCGCAACATGTAGATACTGCTTGCATTTTTCTGTAGGTATGCTTCATATGACAATTCTGTTAACCTAGGAAACACATCTTGTAACAGAGGCTTCCTAATTGTACAATGCACGATTGTATTTCCCACGGTTTGTATGGCAACATTGAGGCAATGTCTATATATATATCGAATTTTTTCACTGCATCGCAGACAATCAATCATATCATCACTTATCAAAGCAGAAGCATGAGAATTGCATTTCACACATACAGGCTCAAAGGGGGTTGAGTACGCATTCGTTGCAACCAAAACACCTTCAACCTGGAAACATGAGCATAGGAATTAATACACTGAACAATATAATACACAACTGCAAACCCCCCCTTTTCAAAAAAATAAAAATAAAATAAAACAAGCCGCAGAAATTTGGTGAAGGTTATTTGTATAAGCAAAGTGACGATGATTATGTAGATGTATACGCACAACAGTTGTAGAGCTAGTTAGTTTCTTCAGATGATGTACTATGTCTGCTCGCAACTCTATTACAAATGTTGCTTGGGTTGTGCAAAAGATCCTTTCTCTAACATCCCTTTTCTTTGTTATATTTTTGAAGAGAATAAGTGGAAACTACCCTTTATGCAATTGTTGTTCCATTGATGAAAACAAATTTGAATAGGTATTGAAAAATTGCACCTGCAACATGGAACAATGCAATATTGGTGTAACTTACCCGAGATACATGCACATGTGGAAGTAAAGGACAAAACTAGATATGGAAAACGGCACCATTTCCTTGTCGTTGTCCGACTCTCCATCTTTTTTATGGAGAATGTGTTGCGAGCCAAGTTTTCTCACTAGTGTGAAACTGGATGAATGGTTCCGATTGGGTAAATATCATTGCTCTAAGCAAGCTGGCTGATAGTTGCGTCTGGGACAAAAAGGTATTCTGAAAAAAATAGCGGGAATTTTTTCCACAATACTTGTTTCGTTGAGAGAAATAATCTGATCAAAATCACCATGGTCATATACTGTTTTGGGCAATATATTAAAATTTGCAATGGATATCCCATTACTCGGCAATATCGTTTCTGCATGTTCTGGATAAGTTGTGTAGGAATAGTCAGTGTGATTGTCATCATGGCCTCCTTGTCTTTTATGTCAGCACGCATAATGGAACTAGTTTTGTTTATCATGTCCAATTATGTGCTATAGACGACCATTATGTCCTCAATGAACACTTGTCCAGTTCTGTGGTTGTTCAAGCCCTCTGTTAATAGTGCTTTGGGTGTTACAAGTCTAGACCTGGTAACAATTTTTGAACAGGAAAACTAAAGTGAATGGTAGTGTGCATTATTTTTTTGTATTCTTTTTTGACTAACATAAATCTACAAGTAGACGCATAGCTTCGATGAACTATGGAGCCAGGGTTTTGCAACCACACCTCTTAATCTATGAAACCTGCGCTATGTTCGACGTCTCGCTTGTACTTGTTGATACTTCTTGTGAACTACAAACCATGTATTGCAGATGACATCAACATATTCACCATGCCATAGATGAATAAATAGCTGAGGATATTTGTTTGGTAAACATACTAGGAACATAATGTATGCATCTTTACCTTTGGCCTTGTCGGTCTGCTAATGTCTGGGATGATTGACTGCTCATGGCCATGTCACTAGTCCAACTTTTTCTGATGCAAGCATGTGTAGATGAACATCAAAAGGACTAAACAAGCATATGCATTGTTTTTAGATTTCTGTGGTGAGTATTTTCAAAGTTGTTTGCCGGATAATCCACAGTTGGTGTCATTTTTGTCGACGTTTCAAATCCGAATCGAGATTCATCATCAGGACTAATGATGAATCCCAATTTGGATTCGAAACGTCGACAAAAATGACACCAACTGTGGATTATCCGGCAAACAACTTTGAAAAAGCATATGCATTGTATACTGTCCATAATATTTCTTAATGTCACATGCAGGGTGGAAGGAGATGGAATACAAATTATGGTGTAAAGGGATATACTCAGGAAACATGAGGACCCGAGGGTCAAATTGTATGCCTTTGATTTTTTGACTGGAAAAATGTGTAATGGCGGGGCACGATGGCCAATCTGTATATCGCGGACCCCCAGAAGCCAGGGGAGAAATCTTGAAACCCACCAACCTGACATCCACAATCCACAAAGTGGGTAAGTATGGAATAAGGTAGAAGTGTGACCATAAATGTGAACCTGTTAGTCTGCCAACCGGTGCACCAAGGCATTTTCAGAAAGACCACTAAGCAGAGAAATTAGAAAGCAAAAGGGATAATAGAAAGTGGAAAAAGTAGAAATGTGGAGGGCACAAAGGCCCATTGCTTCCAAGTAATCGTTTTCTAGTCTAATATTATATGCCCCCACCCGATTTGTATATTTAATTTACTAGCACAGTTGGTATACCTTTTTGAAGATTGTACCATAGAACCCTCTATTGTTGCACAAAACAATTCATCTTCATGTCCAACCAACTTGTTTCTTCCAAGGTAGCAACGTCGAATATACAATGGACGTGAAGGCAAGTTAGTATGAAGACAGACATGTAAAATAAAGAAAAACAGTTCTATTTATTTCAATGTAACAAAAAACAAAATATGATTCACATGAGAATAAGCAGAAAGATACGTAGTATATACACATAGGTAAATAATAATAATAAACAAAGGTGCAAAGAAACATAACAAGAACAACAAATATACAGACAGTAAATGAAATACTGAACACTGGAATATGAAATAAGAGTATAGGTATCCACCTTTGTAACTCCTCGTCTACATTCACGCCAAAAAGTCCATTGTCCTCTCCAACCATTCTGTTTGTTTAAATGTTGGAATGCAGGAAAAATACAATGAACATGAAGGAAGTTAATATGCAGGAAGACATGTAATGAAGACCAGTTATTATGTAGGAAGGTACGCAACATCTACATACAATAAACTAGGTGAACACATACATAGACAATAAATGAAATACAAAACAACGCAATATGAAATAACAGTACAATCATGTACCTTTCTATCTCCTCTTCAACCAATGTAGTCAAGACTCCGTCCTTTTCTCTAGCTATTATGTTTGTTTGAATGTGGGAACACACAAAATACAATGAACATAAATGGAAGCTGGTATGAACCATAGAACAAGTAATATGTACATACAATAAATGAGACTCAATGAATAGAATAAAAGATAGGCAGAAACATGAACCTTTGCGCTTCTCCATCCATAACTATATATATATAATTTTTTTCCTTGCCCAAAATATATTACAAGCCACAAAATATTACGAAATTGCATGGCCATAGCTAAATGATTTTTGTTTTTTCATGGAAAAGTATCTAGATATGCTTCCACCCATGGAAATACATGTTCTTTATCCTCTACACAGACTATCGTGCCCACGATACAAGATTTTGGTTTTGTTAGGCGAAAATATTGTCGTTTAATTCCGTTGTAGTAATTTCCCAACCATTTAATTTGTCAATCCGAGGTTCGTAGGCTTACGAAACACATGCACTATATATGCAGGAGTAGGCACCTAACTCTAATGTAAGAAAATTCAATCAAATCCTAACTCTTTCATTCCACTTAATAAGACTTAGTTGTTGTAGGAAAGAAAACACTAGCTCCCTTTCAGGAGGGTCTCTCAAGATGTTTCACAAAACCTATCAACAATCAAGATCATCAAGTAAACACTCATGCATTGAAAATAAATACACTTAAAAGGGCTTAGTTGTTGTAGGCATGAAAACAATAGCTCCTTTCAGGAGGTCTTCTCGGAATGTTTCAAATAACCTATCAACAATCAAGATCATCAAGATAATTCTAATAAAAACAATAAAGCATATAAACCTATTCAAAGTATTAGAACAAGAAGAAAATGCTACTATTATCTATTTGGAGTGAGCTCAATTCTCCTAAGAACAAATTAACACATAAACTAAAGCATTCTAAATCTAAACTAGAGAATGGAAATTGATGTGAAAATAAAGCTTGATTCTTATTCCATCATAAGTTGGATACAATGCTCCAAGAGTCTTTTCTTGAAATGGAGGAGGCACTCCTATTTATACAAAAATTAAGATAACTTAGATCCAAAAATCTCTCCTAGATCCACAAATGTTTCATTTGGTTACAACCATGTGCTCACACCTATCAAGTGATATCTCTACAAATCCTCTCACAAATCTCTCTTTCATGATTAATCTCCATCCAAGATACTTGAGTAGATCTCCAAATCAAATCTTCAAAGGGTTGAAGAGGAAATTCGAATTTGA
>JASDQU010251480.1:3021-16282 GCA_032191745.1 Picea mariana
TTAACACATAGTATTAGTCACATAGTTCATATCTTACTGCACATAACTGTCTGTCAGAGTGATCTCACTATCCAACCGCCATCTGAGTTGCATGGAATAACTGACATGATGAACGATAGTGTGAGAAATGATGATATGACAAATGGAAATGATATGGAGTCCTTTCTAGAGATAATCAGTTGGAAATCGCCGGAAGTGAAGTCAAGTAATGATGAAACAACACTTTCAGATAGAGAAGTCTGAAAAAGATAGTTGTGGTATGAACAAATCAGCAGTGCTGCAGCATGTAAAGAGTGTAGAGCTGGAGTAACAGTATTTGGCAAAGATGCGAAAAAGAAAGAGTGAAGTGGAAAGAAAGAATAACAACAATCAGAGTATCAGCAGGAACTTCGGCCAAAATGGCAGAGGTAGGTGTAATAGCAAATGAGATGGTGTAACCGTGTGAAAAGCAACCATTGTGTAACAGTAGGGAAATTGGCCAACTTATCGGAAATGGGTGTAACAGCAAGAAAATCAGAAAAGGGTGTAATAGCAGGAAAATCAACCAACTTATCGGAAATGGGTGTAACAACAGGAAAATCGGCCAATTTATCGAAAATGGGTGTAACAACATGGAAATCAACCAATTTGTTGGAAAAGGGTGTAACAACAGGAAAATTGACCAATTTGTCTGGAATGGGTGTAACAGCATGGAAATCGACCAATTTGTTGGAAAAGGGTGTAACAGCACGAAAATCGACCAATTTGTCTGAAATGGGTGTAACAGCATGGAAATTGGCCAATTTGTCGAAAAAGGATGTAACAACAGGAAAATCGACCAATTTGTCTGAAATGGGTGTAACATCATGGAAATCAGCTGAATTCTTCATCACTTAGTTTTTAGGAAGTTTTTCAACTTTCATCAACTAATCGTTTGACGCCTTTTCTGTATTCATCCTTGTTGTTCATCAATTCACCTGCACACACAAAACTGCCTGATGCCCTTCAAAGATGAATTTATTAGCATAGTATAAAAAAAATCAAACAAAACAAAGAAATTTAAATTTTGCTGAGTTTCTTTATATACAAGGTTTGAGAAAAATAAGTCCTAAGGTTGAGAAAGGGAAGGATCAAGCTCCATTCCTTTTGAGAATTGATAACCTGTATTGGCTAAACATATAGATTTGAATTCTTCCTTAGACAGTGGATGTCGATACAGGCAAAGGCGATGACCATTTGCATGTAACTATGTATCAGATCCATCAATAGTGATCAAACTGACTGTCCCATTGGGAAAAATAGTGTCTACCTCATAAGGTCCTATCCATCATGTATGCAGCTTACCCCAAAATTCTTTAAAGCATGAATCCTACAATAGAGCCCATTCTCCTTTCTGGAATAATTTCTTCTTGATGACTTGGTCATGCCATTTTGTTCTCTGTTGTTGAATCACCGAGGTTTGATGAATAACGTCCAAAAAAATTTCATCAAGATCATTGAGTTGCTATAGTTTGGCCTTCTATGCCATAGTCAAGTCAAGGTTAACTGTTGATGCAGTTCTTAAGGTTTTGATTTCAAATTCAATGGGAAAAATAGGGCTTTTTCCATATACCAGCTCGTAAGGAGAAAAACTAGTTGTGTTTCTCCAAGTAGTTCAGTAAGCCCATAAAGCTTCATGCAATTTGTCTGTCCAATCCCGATGGTGTTCTCTCACTGTTTTAGTAAGAATGGCTTCAATAAATTTGTTGGTACTTTCCACCTAGCCATTGCCTTGTGGATGGTATGAAGAAGATATTCTATGTAAAACATGACATTTATTGAGTAGGAATTCAAATTTATGTGATGTGAAAGGGGGTCGTCCATCAGTTATTAATTCTCTGGGAACTCCAAACCTAACAAAGATATATTCAAACAGAAATGCTAAGGTAGATTCTTCTGAGGCCCTAATGAGTGCTTTCGCCTCGACCCACTTGGTCATGTAATATGTATAGACCAATATATATACTTTTTGATTAGAAGGTGGGTTAATGGGCCCTATTGAATCCATGGACCATCTCTCAAAAGGATCTAAAACTACCTAAGGCTAGAGAGGCATCTAATCCCTATGATTTGGCTGACCCATTCATTGGCAACTTTCACAAGTTTGAACATATTTCTTGGCATCTTGAAATATGGTGGGCCAAAAATAGCCCATCCTTAAAATTTTATGCCCGGTCCTTTTATCAAAAAAATGACTCCCACAAGGGCCATCATGGCAATCCTTCAACATATCATACACTTCATCATCCCTTACACATCTCTTGATTTCCTGATCCAGGCCTGTGTAGAAAAGGTATCCTCCTATCCAACTATACCGAGCACTCTTCTGGATAATCTTTCATCTTTCTCGAGGAGATAATTGGGGAGGTACCTTCCATGCAACCAAATAATTAGCAATGTAAACATACCAAGGTGAGTGAGCGGATATTGCAAACAAATGTTCATCTGGAAAGGAATCATCAATAGGTAAATTATCATCATTTATATGTAATCGTGAGAGAAAATCAGCAACCACATTTTCTTTTCCTGGTTTATCTACTATAGTGATGTCAAATTCTTGTAGTAGTAACAACCATCTTGTTACTTGGGCATTAGTAATAGGTTTATTCATCGGATATTTAATTGTTGTATGATCAGTATGAATAGAAGTAGGATATCTAGTGACATAATGCCTGAATTTATTGATTTCATAAACTACTGCTAAGAATTCTCTTTCAGTAACTGTATATTTTAATTCAACAGTAGCCATGTTCTTACTGATATAGTAGATGGAATAGGGCTCTTTGTATTCCTTTTGCCCTAGTACTACACCAATTGTAGTATCTGAAGCATCTGAGGAAATGTGAAATGGAAGAGCCCAATTGGGTCCTCTCAAAATGGGAGTTGTGGACCATTTCTATTTTAGATCTGTATAAGACAATTCACAGTTGTCAGTCCAAAGAAAGTCAACATCTTTTTTTAATAGAAAAAACAAGGGGGAGGCCAGTTTGGAGTTTTTTTTAATGAATCTCTTGTAATATCCAACATGCCCTAAAAAACTTCTTACCTCTTTCTGAGTTGACAGAGTTGGAATGTATAAAATTACCTGGATTTTGGTTGGGTCTACCTGAATTCCTGCATAAGATAAGTGTCCCAACACTATTCCCTCGCTCATCATCATATGGCACTTTTATGTACTTAAAGAAAGATGAGACTGTATACATATTTTGAGCACTTTTTCTAGATTATCCAAGGCTTCATCAAAATCAATGCCATAAGGTGTAAATTTATCCATGAATATCTCCATATAGTCATTCACCATATCAGAAAAAATACCAATTATAGCTCTCTAGAAAGTGGCTGGTGCATTACACAAGACAAATGGGAGAACCTTGTAAGAAAATGTACCCCAAGGGCTGGTAAAAGTGGTCTTATCTTGGTCCTGTGGAGCAATTTTTATCTGGTTATAGCCACTGAATCCATCTAAGAAAGAGAAAAATGTTTTCCTAGCTACATTGTCTAGAGCCTAATCAATAAATGGAAGAGGGAAATGATCCTTCTGCGTAGGTTTATTTAGGGCTCTATAGTCTACACAGACTCTCCATTTTCCATTATTTTTAGGAACAATAACCAATGGTGAGACCCACTCACTGTCTGATATACGGTAAATGAAATCAACATTGAGAAGTTTATGGAGTTCCTCTTTAACAATTTCTTTAAGGTTTGGATTCATACTCCTTTGGGATTGGCAAATGGGTCAACATTCTTCTTTAATGTATATATGGTGGGTAAATAGTTCAAAGGAAATTCCTTTCATATCCATGTGATCCCAGGAAAATGCTTCTTTATGTTCAATCAGTAATTTCATCAATCGGTGAGTTTCAACAGTGGATAGATCGGGATTGATGTTCAAGGTTTTTCCAGGTTCAATTTCTACAACGAAGCTCTTGGAACTGACTTTAGGAAACAATTCATCTATTTCATCATTTGATTTTACAACATTTTCTGTTACAACAGTTTCTGTTATTTCTGAATCATTTTGATTTTCAGTGGTTTCTGAGAACATTTCTAAGCTCATGTCTTCCTGGGCGATGGGGTTGAAGACTCTAATCAATTGGTGGTGCGTGTTCCGTGTAACAACAAAGGAGTCACATATAAATAAATTGATTAACTCATCCCTTGTCTCGTCTTTGAAACTCATGGATTTTCCTATGGTTAGCACAGGCAAAGCACTTTCATCCTTAGTATCCATCCATAAAGAATTTTTAGGTTCTGCACTGGGTGTAGCATGAGGATACAGGGTCATTTTTTTTGTGTTATAACCATCAGAGATGGTCATGGAACCAGATGTAACACCAATGAAAGAATTAGTTGTAGCTAACCATGGTCTTCCCAGAATTAGAGGGTGGCCCCCCAGATGGGTTTTGGGTTGCAAAATGAAAAAATCAACAGGATACTCCCATGAATCCATGGAAATGACTAAATCATCTATTACTCCTTCTAGTCTGATGGTAGAACGATAAGATAATTTGAGAACGGTAGGAGTAGGTTGGAATTTTGTTCTGATTTGTAGCAATTGTGTAGTTTCTATTGGCATGATGTTAATTTCCTCCCCTAAGTCGACTAGCACATGGGGGATAGATGTCTGTCCAATTTTGACAGTGACTATAGGGTTTCCTGGGTTGCCATATTTAATAGGTGGGGTTTTGCCTAACATCATTTCAGAAAAATCCCCCACTACATGCACTGTGAGGGGATCCATGGGTTTTCATCCAAGTATTTTTACACAGAGATATCTTACAATCTTGGCATAAATAGGGACATCTCTTATCACTTGCAATAGTGGAATATTAACATGCGGATTTTGCAATTCTCTTAAGAGATCGAAAGATGGTAACTCCACAGGTTTGGTAATTACCAGCCTCTTAGGGAATGGTGGGTCTGATGACTCTATAATAGGTTGGTTAATTTCTTCTGTATCAACAGATGGTATTTCCCCTGATTCCTTCTCTGATTCTGAAGATGGAGCATCTTCAATTATTGGCTCGACTATTCTCCTTGATCTTAATTTGATTTCATCACAAGGCATAGGAGTAATAGACAAGGCTAGCACATTGTGTATATCTATGTTCTAAACGACCTTATTATTTTGGTTTGGGTTAGGTTGCAGAGGCATATGAGGTCGTAAAGGAGGATTTTTCAGTGGGTCATTGGGGGGTAATTGCAGCTGTTGCTACTGATACTAGGGTTAGAACTATTGTTGATAGGGGTTTGATTGGTGTTGGTTTTGATAACTGAGTTGTCGTTGAGGGCCTCTCCAATATGAGTTCCATTGTCCATGATGATTATGTTGATGGGGCATAGGTAACCATGCATTGGGATATTTATAAGGGTTTGACATCTAATGTGGAGGGGGAGCATTCGTCTGGCTATATAGTGGCTGATTGTTCTAATAATTAAGTGTTGCAAAAGAGAATTGAGAGTTCATATCTTGGCCTCTTGGCTTCCATTGTCTCCTTTGTGTAATTAGATAGGTAGCCTCTTCTTCCTCATTAGTTGCCTTCATTGATTCTTTTGCTCCTGGTAGAGAGGGACATTAGTCAGTAGCATGATCTAATTCACAAATAAAACATACTTGGACACTGTTCAGCGGACACTCCCTTGGTGGATGTTTGTTTCTACATTTTGGACAGAAAATGCACAATGCTTTCTTTGATTCTACTTGTTTCTACTTGATCTGCAAGGTGTCAATTTGTGAAGAAAAAGAGTTAATCATCTTTCTTTTGAAATTTTCTAATAGATTACCTATTTCTTCTCTTGTTTCTCCTCCATTGGATGATTTTTGTACCCTTGAAAAAGTGGTATCCTTGGTAGTTGACGTATTCTTTATAGATCCTCAAGAACATATTTTACATAGGTCTACAATGTCCTCATGGGATTCCTTAGATATATCTCCTTTGCCAAGAATATTCAGTATATCTAAACAATCTTCTCTAACTCCTTTTAGCAGAATATTTTTTAAAATGTCTTTACTCACATCCGGATGTCCAGACCTTTGTAGATTATACTGGAGTCGTTCCACAAAATCTTCAAGGGTCTCATCCTCCTTCTAAGACATCCTGAACAATTCCTCCCTTCGTTCTCTTGTTCGACAGTAGTCTTGGTACTTGTTCAGGAAAAGCTACCTCATATGTACCCATGTTGAATGCTCTCTCCTCCTAGGCTCACAAACCATCTTAATGCATTACCCTTCAATGTAGCTGGAAATAGTTTAATCTTTTGTGCAGTGGTAGTGTAGTCATAACTTCTACACAAAATGTCAAATTCAAATAGAAACTCATCTGGATCCTCAGTAGACAATCCATGAAAATTTGGTAGAGATGAGAGAGGTATTTTTTTCATAGGATCCATCCCTCGTGTGGGAACATCAGAAATAGGAAAAACCAGGGTAGAGATAGTATTTTCATTATTTACCTGATCTTCGCTATTTTGTGGGTTCTCTTGGTGGAACTCTTCTTCATTATCCTCTTGATTTTCCATATGTGATCTTTCTCTCCACTCAATATGAAAAGCATCCCACTCTTATTTAGTGACTATCTGACCATTGATCTGATAAACTGCTTCTTTTGGAGTTTCACTGTTTCGAACTATACTTCCTTGATCTTCAATGTTCTCCAGTGTCACTTGCTGATTTGTTGGTGACAAATATTCAACTTTGACTTCATCTTCATCTCCATCCCTTGATGAAAACAATGTTTCAAGAAGGGGTAGTTCTAATGACTAAGGATTACGTCTTCTTGGAGGATTTGTAGGGTGAAAAATAGATCCTGAAGAAGAATCTACTCTGGCTATTATATCATCAACAAATTTTTTCCTTCCCAGTGTAGGATTTCTGCCTCCACGTCCTATGGTACCTATAGGGTTAGTATTTTGGGGAATACGTCCTCGCATTCCTCGATTCATGCAGACTAATCATTACTTAAAAAAAAAAACTAATGTTCTTACAAAAATCTATAATTATCTTCCCCGACAACAATGCCAAAATGTTGGGCAATTTAATTGTCTAAATGAATAGAAAATTAAGGTGTTCAATATANAAAGAAACAAAAATTATTACTAACACAATTATGCTGACATAGCTGGAGTTCTACAGAATTGAAATCACAATTTGAAATCTAAACCGATGAGTGTATAAGAATCCCGGATTACCTACTCTAACCTAACTTTCTATTTTACTTTTGCAGGAAGAAGTTCTCTACTAATTGTAGAAATAAATCTACTTATTGAAAGAAAGTAATTCACACTTTTATTTTATTTTACTTGAAAACAATATTTTAATCTAATGCAGAAAAAGGGGAGGCAGTTCTCCAACAGTGTTCAACAATTCACTTTTAATTCTCATGAGACAAATTTATGTGCACCTAACAGGAAGGAACTAGACTGGAACAACAATTGTATTCTAGAATTGTTTAACAAATAAACCATTCACATTAAAACAACTATTCTAGAATTCAAAACAGAGGGGAATATGTGAAGAAGGTTGGCCCTTTCCTTCTCATTGAATCCTCTCAAAGAAATAGGCTACATTCTACTAAAGAAATTCAATCCACTCTTCTATTGATTTGCCAAAATGGTCTGTACAATAAGATTTACTTCAATTCACTTTCTCACAGTCAAAATCCATTTTTCTGATTACAAAATATCTACTATTTAAAGTCGGAGTCATTCAGTTAAAACAAAATTGGAATAGCCTTGAGAATCCCCGATTCTCAAGATGTTCGTATGATATCATTAATACAAGATCTAGAACTAATATTGTAAGTTAAAACATGTAATAGTAGGTGTAGCAACTTTTAGGATCGGTGGCATTTGTTGCAATAGTCGTATAATAGAAAAATCAATGGCATTTGTTGCAGCATTCATGTAACAACAGAATCAGTGGCACCTATTGCAATAGTCGCATAACAGCTTCTAGGATTGGCGCATAGCTGTAACAACTTCCAATATTGGTGCATAGTTGTAACAACTTCCAAGATTGACGCATAGTTGTAACAACTGGTGTAACAACAGGGACCATTCTTTAAGACTTGGTTGTTCTATTCATTTTGATCATTAATTAAATCATTTTATGGGTAAAACATGTGAACGTTACCAATCAAACATGCTAAGTAAATGAAAACATAAAAGAAAGATAAATGATTCATACCTTGGGAAAAAAAAGGTCTTAGCATGCATTATAGTAGGCATTAGCTTAGAGATGATAAGGTTGAATAGGCAAAGGATGTGATGAAAAAGGGACATTTCTAGGTCCTAACAAATAACAGGTGTGTCTTCATCAAGAAATCAATTTGGAGATGCTACCCCACTCAATGTACAAGTCAATTTTTATATTCTCATATTTTAAGGTCATATCGATGTAGATTCTTTGTAAAAATGGTTAAATTTTCTAGAAGTTGATTTCTCTATTCACAATTTTTGTGACAAAGAAAAGATCACTTTTGTGCTACTTGATGCTCTCCCCCATGTCAAACATTGGTGGGGAACTTACTGGGAGAAAAATTCCACATAGGAGTCTAGAATATTTGGGGCCGATCCCACCTGGGAATTTTTTATTGATTCAATCAAGGAGCAATATTACCTTGTGGGAAACTATGATGACCAATGCATGAGATGGGAAACAATTCATAAAAAGAGGTACCAAGAAATGTCGTAGTTCAAAAATACCTTCCATGCCTTGTGCACCAAGATGGGTATCAAATGCTCTAAGCGACATATGGTTCTAAAATACAACAGGGCTCTACATAGGTACATACAAACCGAAATGGAGTTTTTTTACTTCTCATCACGAAGATTCACTTATAGATATGCTATCAAAATTGAGAAAGAACATTGGGAAGTGGTGTGAATTCCATAAAATCCCTTGTCACAATACCAATGAATGTCACTCAAAACAGTCATTTGTGGCTGACATCAAAGAAATAGAGTTGAGCCCCGAATTAGAATTTGATTCAGACAATAATTTTTGGCACAGGGGCAGACCCAGGGTTCAACTCTAACAGTGCACCAAAAAACACTAACTATTGGCCCTTATAGCAGCACCTGCAAAGAAGATGAAGTCTCACCCAAAGTAGCAATAGGGTGTTGCAGGACACATGTGTTTACAACCAAAGGAAATGCAAGATGATTCAATAGTACAACACCAAGCAACCTAGATAATCTTAACAATATTATGGTAACTTCGCAGCTTAGGTTATGTCTTAATATCTTCAACAGGAGCAATAACAATATAAAATGAAGTAAATAACAATGCATCAATCACATAGAACAACAAGATTTTACATGGTTCACCCCCCTCCTTGAGCTACATCCACATAACTTATTTGATTGATATAATAGATGAAAACATATAGTTTTATCTTCACACTTAGCTGCATATCCTTTTCTCTCTTCCTCTTTATTTCCCCTCCCTGCACACCCAACTGCAGGATCGATCTTCGCACCCAGTTGAATATCCAAAATAAAAGAATGTTCTACAAAAAAAACACTTCTACATCTCAATATTGCTATCACCAACCCCTCTCAACTCTTATACACCTCTTTTTATACATTTCATGACTCTTAGACAACCCTACACTAAAGCCTAGGTGTCAAAACCCTAGGTCCAAAACCCTAGATCCAAAACCCTAGATGCCAAAATCCTAGGTCCACATAACCCGCATTTTAAAGTCTTCACCACCATGTTCTTTCTTCTTCTCTACGAGGTGCTCCAAAGCACCCATTAGTATCTTCTTCCACTTTCTGAGTTGTCCACGATCTATCTTCTTTACTGCTTTGTCTTCCTTGATATTCTATTTCAACAACTTTCTTTCCTTTACCTCATTCCTCCTTTTCTTCTCCTTTAACCACTTCGACCCTTCCTCAGTTTGTGTGCCTTATGAGCACTTCATACTTTGTATTTATTCTCACTTAATATTCTCTTTCTTTCTTAATTCATGACCAAGGGCCAACAGGCCCCCAACACTCACATGTGACTCATTTCGAGTCACTACAGGATTAAGCTTTCTATATTACTTCGATTGTAGACTTTGAGGAGCAATATGTTCTTTCTTCTCTATCCCTCCCTATCATGTGCAGACTGTATTTTCTGTGTCTAGTACCCAATTTAATTNACAAAGAGCTATGAGGAAGCTGGTTGTCACGATACAGCTTCAATCGACTCCCATTTACTAAACCATCCTTCCATTCTCCATTAAGAGTCTTCAACTACACAACTCCACCTTCTGTAACATAGACAGCCTCGAATGTTCCAAGACAATGTGTCCTAAACTTCCATGGATGCTTCATGAACTTGCTATCATATAAAAATACCAAATCTCCTTGTCTGAGTGCTTTCTTCTTGATATGTTTGTCATGGTAAGCCTTTTCACGTTCTTTTTGTATGTGCTGATGAAATCCTACAATGAACCTATCTTCCTCTAATTCTATCAACTGCGCCAGCCTATATTAAACAACGTCAATGTCATCCATACCTGTAAATGCTACAATTCTTAAACTAGGAACCAAATATTCCATAGGTACTACTGCTTCCTAGACATAAACTAACTTAAACGAAGTATGTGTTGTTAACTTTTTGAAAGTAGTTCAATAAGCTCATAACACTACTGGAATTCTCAAATCCCAATCATCTCTGTTAACACTACAAATATTAGTCAACGATGTCTCCAAAATCTTATTGAAAGCTTTGACTGTACCATTCTCCTGTGGGTGGTATGGTGTTCTCTTCTGATGGTGAACTTCGAACTCCTAAGTCAAGGCTTCAATAGTTTTGTTAATGAAGTGTGTACCTTTATCAGTCATAGGGATATTTAGGCATCCAAATCTGGTTATGATATCCTCAAATATGAACTGCACAACTGTAGCTGCACTACAGTCTTTAACTACTCTTGCTTCTACCCATATGGTCAAATACTCTGTAGCAGTGATGATATATTGAGCTCTGTGTGCTTTCCTGGTGGGTTTATCGGTCCCACAAAGTCAATAGTTGATTTCTCAAATGATTTTAAAGTTAAATGAGGTGTTAAAGGCATGTCATCCCTTCTAAAAGGCTTCCCTATCCTTTGGCATACAACGTAGGCTCTGTAGTATTCCTTAGAATCCTTATGTAAAGTGGGCCACTAGAGGCTAGCTCTAAGAACCTTTTGTGCTATTTCATTCCTTGAATAATGTCCTCCTGTGATGCCTTCATGTTCTTCTACAAGAATCAATGGTCTTTTTGCCTCCATAACGCATCTCCTCAAGATCTCATTTGTTCCCATCTTATATAATTTTCTAGCTATAAGTTGAAAATATGCAGCATAGACTACCAACTGTTTCTTATGAATAACTGTATACTCACGAGGTGCCATTCCCTTGGATAGGAACTGGAGTATCTCGATGAAGTGATCATTGACATTGATGATGGCCAACAACTGTGCATCTGGTAGTGTATCATCCAAACTGTTAGGTTCCTCTCCATGTTCTAACCTGGATAAGTGGTAATGTTCCTTATTCATTCTTTCTGGCTTGAACACGATCTTAAAGTCATACTCCTGGAATAATAATAGCCATTTGCATACTCTCCCCCCAACACTGGCTTGTTGACTAAGTACTTCAATGCATAATGATCAGTACAAATCTTAAAATGTCCTCCCAACAAGTGGTGTCTAAAATCCTACAGTGCATATACCATAGTTAAGCCTTATCTTTTAGTGGTAGTATAATTTATTTCATATGTAGAGAGCTTCCTGCTAGAAAAGTCTATAGGGTGATCAATATATCCTACACTCGGATGTGCTAAAATGGCTCCTAATGCAATGGATGAGGCATCAACATGAACATGGAAGTCCTTACTCCAGTCTAGAAAAACCAAAATAGGCGTAGTGACCATTTTCTTCTTTAGTATGTTGAAGCTTTGTTGGAATTCCTCTGTCCATTGAAAATTACTATCCTTCGTTAATAGCTTCTCCATAGGTGTTATTATCTATGCATACCCCTTAATAAAATTTATGTAGTATCCAGTGTGTCCTAATGCAGTGCACAATTGTCTAACTGAAGTAGGAGGAGGTGGATCAACACTAATAGCGATCTTGGAAGGATCTACCAACAACCCCTGCTTACACAGAATGTGTCCTAATAACACTCCAAAAGGTGAAAATAAAATACACATCTTCAAGTTTAGGGAAATCTAACATTGCCTTCACTTATCTAACATTAATCTCAAACATTCAATATGATCTTTCAGTAGGCTAAAAACAGTCCAATCATCAAAGTATGCCTCCAAAAACTTGTGTAAAAATTCCTTAAAATCTTCGACCACCACCCTAGAAAAGATGGTTGGCGCATTCCTCAAACCAGAAGGAATCACGGTGTACTGAAAAAATCCCCATTCTATTTTGAATGTGGTCTTATGTCTGTCCTCCTTAGCAATTTTGATCTCGTGATAACCTAAAAATACATCTGTGAATGAATAAACTTCTTGTCCTCCTACATTGTCTATAACCTCATCATAAAACTGTGTAGGAAATGGATCATGTAAACATGCATCATTCAATTTCCTTGGATCTACACAGATTCTGATTTCTCCTGACTTCTTATTTTGGACCACCATAAGGCTGATCCATTTAGATTTTTCAACTGGTTCTATGATTCTTGCTTCCATAATTCTATCTAATTCAATCTTAACTTTCTGCTTATACTTGGGATTCAGTCTGTAAGGCATCTCCTTGACATACCTTGCATCTAGTTTCAAAGGAATCTTCATTTCTCCCATGGGTCCTTTGATGCCCTTCATGTCCGTGAACTTGGTTGGAAACAATTCCTGATACTCATGCAATAGTTCTATAATATTACTAATAGTAGCATCATCCCAATAGTCTCCAAAATTTTCCAACTTAGGTTCTTTCTTTGTTCCAATATTAACCTTCTTGATTTTAATAGGCTTCCCAACAAAAGGTAATTCAATCCCTGGCCCTTCTATGTCTCTCTGTCCTTTAGTTTCTGAAATGTTTACATTCCTAGGGTCATCATCTTCATCAAAATTAATATTATAACAACCTTATAACCATTGAGGAGGTGCAATCCATTCATATTCTTCTTGGTCAAGAGGGGGGTTAGGTGCCTCCTCAAAGACCTTATGTATTACAATTTGTAAAGCCTGATCTACTTGTTAGATTACTAAGAGGGGGGGTGAATCAGTAATAACGTAATTATAATACTTTTTCTTCAA